>JAURVB010010699.1:0-28425 GCA_033002965.1 Piper betle
TCTCTGATACCAATAATGGTATCAGAGCTAACCCTTGGTTGATTAAGATGGTAGATGCATTACAGGTTACATGTGTGCTGAAGCTGCTCTGAGCTGTACCGACAGGTATTTTTCTGTCTTTATGTTTTTGTTCACAGATTTTCTTACCTAACAGTGGTGTGACATGGTGAGTACATTAGAGTAGGGTACACAAATAGGATGGTGACACAGACCCGTCAATAGGGTACATAGTTTCCAAACTGCCAAGTCAATTTTGGGTACATAGTTTCCAAACTGCTGTATTTGTACTCAATAGGAGGCCGTCATCTGTTTTGCCAAACAATTCATCTCTATTTTTTGAATTGTTCAAAAGAGAGCCTGACTATTCTTCCTTACGAGTGTTTGGCTGCAGGTGTTATCCATGTCTTCGTGCATACAACAATAATAAGTTTCAGCCACGATCTCATCCATGTGTGTTCTTAGGGTATAAGACATCCTATAAGGGTTATGTGTGCTATAATCCTCAGACCAGAAGATTCCATATATCAAGACATGTGATTTTTGATGAGCAAGTTTTTCCTTTTGCTGTCACAGGTCATAGTTCTTCATCTTCATCCTCTCAAGCAAGTTTTAATACTTATTTAGACTTTGTTCCTTTGCCTAATATACTATCATCCACAACAAGACAAGATGAAGCATTGTTTTCACCTGTTCAAGAAAATCGATCTGATCTTCCTGACTTAACTCCTTCCACAACTGTCAGTAATGAAGAGAAAAGTTTGTCTTGTATTCCAGAGTGTGATGCTTCACTTCCATCTTCTTCTAAGACCAAGAATGTCGAAGGCCACTCCATGATTACTAGATCCAAAGCAGGTATTCTCAAACCAAATCCAAAATATGCTTTGATCACAACTGTTGAAGCTATTTCTGAACCTACTTCAGTCAAGGCTGCACTTTCTCATCCTGGATGGTTAAAAGCAATGCAAGAAGAACTAGCTGCTTTGGAGGAGAATGATACATGGGAGCTGGTTGATAAGGACAAACATATGAATATCATTGGTACTAAGTGGATTTTTAAAGTAAAATACAATGCTAACAATACAATTGAGAGATTGAAAGCTCGACTAGTTGCAAAAGGTTATAATCAGCAGCCAGTAGTTGATTATTCAGAAACATTCTCACCTGTTGTCAAGCCATCAACTGTAAGACTTGTTTTATCTCTTGCTTCTATTAAAAATTGGTTTGTGCACCAAATGGATGTTAAGAATGCATTCCTTAATGGTAAGTTGCAAGAAACTGTCTACGTGTCTCAGCCACCAGGGTTTAAGAATGCATTGTTTCCGAATGCTGTTTGCAGACTTAAGAAAGCTTTATATGGTCTTAAGCAGGCACCGAGGGCTTGGTACAACAGGTTCAGCTCTTTCTTATTTTCTCAAGGGTTTCTGTCAAGCAATGCTGATTCTTCTTTGTTCGTTTTGAAACAAGATGATAACATTGTTGTTCTTCTTTTATATGTTGATGACATGTTAATTACTGGAAATACATCAAGTCTATTAGACAATTTTTTGGTTCAGCTTCATCAGGAGTTTGCTATGACGGATCTTGGACAAGTTCATCATTTTCTTGGTATCCAAGTGCAAACATTTACATCAGGTCTTTTCTTGTCTCAAAAGAGGTATGCTCTGCAGTTACTCCAGAAAGCAGGGTTACTGGATTGTAAACCATTGTCCACGCCAATGATTAACAAACTTATCATTCCAGAGAATTCTCCTCTACTCTGCAATCCAACTTTGTATAGGGAATTAGTTGGTTCATTGCAATATTTAACATTTACGAGACCTGATATTATGTTTGCTGTTAATTGGGTATGTCAGCATATGCATCAACCTACTGAATTTCATCTTGCTCAAGTGAAGAGAATTTTGCGTTATGTAAAGGGCACCTTGGAGTATGGGCATTTTCTTACCTCTAATACTGATTTTCAGCTGTCAGCTTACTCTGATGCTGATTGGGCAGGTTGTCAAACTACACGCAGATCTACTACAGGGTATTGCACATTTGTTGGTGCTAATTGCATTTCATGGTCTTCTAAGAAACAACTGACTATTTCTAGATCGAGCACAGAAGCTGAATATCGAGCCATGGCAGTTGCTGCAGCTGAAATAAATTGGATCACTTATTTGCTTCAAGATCTTCACATACTTCAAACTAATGTTCTTGTGCTCTATTGTGACAATCTGAGTGCTTTGTTTCTCTCTGTCAATCCTATTTTCCATGCTCGTACTAAGCATATTGAGATTGATTATCATTTTGTGAGAGAACAAGTTGCTCTGAAAAAGCTTGAAACACGTCACCTCTCCACAACAGATCAGAGTGCTGACATTTTCACAAAGGCATTACTGTCTCAGCCTTTCTCCAGAATTTTGAGCAAGCTTGGAATTGTGGTTATGTCCAGCTTGAGGGGGGTATTAGAGATATTAGAGATGAGAATGTGTAGAGATTGAAACTAATGTAACTTTTCTGTTTTTCGAGTGTTACTGTAGTAACGTCTATTTCCCCTGTTTTCTTTGTTTTGCTTGTTGCACAAGCTTTCTAGAATGTTCCTAATTGTGTACATATAAAGGCTTAATGCCAATATTGAAAGTATCTTTACACAATTCTTAACACTCATCTATTTCTCTACCAATTCATAAGCTCTCTTAAAAAAAAATCATAAGTTGTGTCTATATTACAGTCAAGTCACGCTACCTCGCAAGTAAACAATGCTTAACATGAGCTAGTGCTTCTGAAAATATATTGGACCAAATAAAGATTTCAAAGGGTAAGTTTATAATGGTGATTATAACTATCAATATTTTATTTGTGCAGGCTCAATTGGGTGAGTTTATAATAGTGTCTCTAAAATATGTTGTTTTTTTAAGGTCAAAAAGTGAATCTACAAAAATCAAACTGCTTTCTACGTAGATACATACCATACAAATGAAAAAATACAATTACATACATCCTCAAAGCCATGCATGTAGAAAGGAAGCCTATATCTTAGCATGCTGCTATATTAGTGAAGGAATAAGTCTTCTTGGTTTGAAAAGCTCTTGCTTAAGGTTATCACATTAGCCTATCTCAATGAGTAAAAAGTAATAGATTTAGTCATCTCTTAAAATTAATTAATCAAGTTAAAAATCATAAACTATCTCAATTAATGCATTGAATCTTATTGTGGTAGGTATTAATGGTAGACTAACTAATTGTGCGTGGATGTGGGACTAAGTGGACTAACTAATTGGGGATCACCTATCTTAAGAGAAGTGCATCTTTTGTATGACTCATTAACCTACTAATTTGTATACTTACTCTCAACATTTAACACAACCTCAAATTGGGTCCTAAGTTGGCTCTGATATCATAATTACTGCAAATTGGTGGACTTAGCTATTTTTTAAAAATTGATTAACAAAGTCAAAGATCAAAAGGGCATTTCTATTAATATATTGGATCATACACTGGTAGATATTAGATGTAAAACTATCTAGACTAAGTAATTGGAGGTGGATGTGGAACTAAATGTACTAACTAATTGGGAATTTAACATTCCATCTATCTTAAGAGAATTCTGTTTTGTCTATAACTCATGAGTAACTAATCTGTACGTAAACAAACTCCTATCATTTAACATAGTCCCAAATTGGGTCTTGAGTTGGTTCTAATGTCCTATTTAATACAAATTGATGGGCTTAGTCTTCTTTTCAAAATTGATTAAGCAAATTGTAGATCACAAGTGTATCACAACTACCATATTGGATTTTACGTTGATAGGTATTAGATTTGAGACTAATTGGACTATTTAATTGAGAGTTGATGTGGGGCTAATTAAACTAACTAATTGGAGGATCTTATTGATAGTAGGAAAATTAACAATTAGGATCACTCAAATCTTTCTCTGGATACTAGAACTTGCTTCATTAAATTAGCTACTAATACTGTATCCAATTACCTTACTGAGTGCTTTTAAAATGTTCAGAAGATTGTCACTCACTCGCACTGAATCTTCTCAAGAGCAATTTTGATGGGGCAAATAACACAGTTTTGCACGCTTATATCTTGGAATTCTATTTGTCAGCCAAAGCATCTCGGTGGTTTGGGCATTAGAAACTTGACTAAAATGAATGAACCATTAGCCTCGAAAAGAGCTTGGCCTGTATTATCAGACACCATTACTTAAAATACGAAAAAGATTGAGCTTGGTAGCCTTGCGAATCTGGAAGGGAGCTAAATTGGTCTTATGGGCTGTTGGATCTGGTTCGTCCGTTCTCCTTCGAACATCATCATATTACAATGAGTAATTAAATAAATAAAAAGCATTAAGCAAAATAGAACACAATTTCCATGAAGAAAATAACTAAAAATTCATCTATTTATAAAAACTATATGTTTGGTTCAAGATCCATCTTGTTCTAGCATAAACTATATTAATCTATAAAATAAGAAAATAAAACTATAATATAAGGAGTATATGAATAATTATTAATAATATTGCAATAAAAACAAAAAAGAGATTAGAAAGATAAACTCTTTTAATCGCTCCTTTAAATCGCCAATCTCTTTTTATTTGCCTTTGAAAAATCCACCTCCCTAAAATATTTCTTAATCTACTTTTAAATCTATACCTAATTCATGATTCTTAATCTACGACTCCAAAATAATAAGGACTGGGCCAGTATAAAATAATAGGACCTTTTTTGCAATATTTCCCAAAGTAAGTCATAGTGTCCATAAATTGACAATATAAAGTCTTTCCAGTTTTCAGCTCTTTTCTCCTTCTTCAGATTTACCAGTCATTGGTCTCATAGTTTCCTAATTGACGACTTAAGAGCTTTCTCCAAATTAATTGATTTTTCTCCGATTCCTCCCATTTTCTTCTCAATATTCTTCGCTCCAATTTCCAACAAATATTCAAGACGAATAAAAATTAAACAAATACTCTAGTATAGTGGCTAAAAATAATAATTTTTAAATAAAAATTAAAATCAACTCAACTAATAAAAATATTAAAAACACAATAAAAATACCTAAAAAGCTCAAAAACTAAACACCATTAAGTATATAAGAATAGGTTAAAAATATATATATATATAATCGACAATTATCAGTAATTCTATTTTTACCATTATGACTTCTTGAATCCTATCAATGTCCACTCTCTTGGAAACAACTACCGAAATGGCTTTTGATGTGGAAAGGCTTGAGAAACTCTCACAATTTTTTTCATCGCTGTGGTTTTGCCAACACCCCCCATGCCATAAATCCCAAACATTCCAACCTCTTCATCGTTAAGAAAATTGCACACCTGGTTTTAAGCTTGATCTTGCCCAATAGAAACCATGGAAGACATCCAATTATTCCTTCTATGTTTGCGAGCAGGAGCTTGTCCAACATCCTTTTCTGTCAGTGGTTGTGCAGTAGAAACATTTTTCATCCGTTCATTTGGCCCCAAAATATATGGAGGAGCAGAGGAATAAGCAGTTGATCCAAATACAGGTAGTTTTCTTGATGGTGCCAATCGGTTGATCATATCTGTGACATTGTGGTTGATGGATTCAATATGGGATTTGGATTCGATTTGAAGTTTGTCAGTTTTCATTAAAAATCAGGACATCTTAATTGGACAAAAAAAGGATGTAAGATCAAATTTAGAGTCAGAGGAAATGATATAAGGTGATTTGGTGACTTGCAGAATCCGGACAAGAATTATATAAGAAGTGAAGATATAACAAACATTGGCTTAGATAAGTAGGAGAAAGTGTCAGGGAATAACATGAAAAATTGAAGATTGTTGGACATGAAAAGATAAGATTCTTGTTGTATGATATGTAGCAAAAGAGTGAGCCCCTTCAACTTTTTCCTGTTAACACCAAAAGAAATTTAAAAAACATGTCAATAGCTATATTCAGCAATGGTTGCTTGCTACATAGTGGCATTAACAAGTTTAGATTAGAAAAAAGTAAGAGTGCTTGCTACATAAACAAAAACAAGGGAATCTATTTTAAAGAGTTAACACCCTATACAGTATACTAGACAAGTAAAGAGAACTTGCTTTTAAGTTTCTATTTTTCCAAGTTCTATCACAAGTCTGATTTTAAGATTCTCTACATGGGAACCGTCTCCGAACACATGGGCAATGCTCAGTATGTCGAGACTCGCCAATTCAGCTTTAATCTCTAAGTAAGAGGACTTGATTGAAGGACCCTTATCTACCCATTAGTTCAAAGATAGACACAACCTTCCATATGATTAAAATAAAAGGATCAGTGTTAGTTCACACACAAGTTTCTTTTACACTAACAACATTGAAGCTTGTCAACTTTAGTTGTAAGTAGAAAGGACACACACTCGTGGAGAAAATGATACAAAGCAATCCAAGCATCATAGGACACACATCAAATAGGTAAACAGAACACACAATACTGACGAAAACTTATAGGTGATGCAATGCAAGTTCCAAATTCAGCCCATTTCCGTGACAATTTAACCTCAAACATTTACTTAGACCAAAGACAATTCAAACTTTGATTTAACAAATTCCCACAAGACAATTACCAACTATTCTATTTCACTCAGTAAGCAAAAATCAACATAATCTACTTGCAGCGAGGTAAATGCTCAACAAGCCCCACAAATCCTCCATGTAAATGGGTAAGCCAACCCCGCTCACAGCAGCAACAGCGAGGTAATGCGGCGGCGCTTTGGAGGGAGATAATCTACCTGCGGTAGAGAGAAAGGTAGGAGGACAGAGATGGGGAGGTCGGAGGGGAGCTTGTGGGCCGTATCGTTGTGCCGAGGGGGTTGGTCGGCAACAGCAACAATCAACATAAAATTAACATGTCTCATCGCTGCCTCCCTCTCTCCCTCTCTCCTTGACATTGACGAAACCACCACATCCCTCTTCTCCCCTTCCACCTCCTCTGCCCAGAGCGGCGACGCCAGACAGCCCCCTTCTCTGTCCTTCACCACCGATCCAATCTCACCATGGCCGGGTTTGTCCATTTATTTCATAAGAATTGTTTTTACTGCTTTGGTTCAAGTTTTGTTTATTGAAATCTTATTACATAATCAATTTCTGCATGACTTTTCTTTCTTTTTTTCCTAAACCTTCATACCATTGTTTTGTTTTAAAATTTAGGTTATGTGAATCGCTCTAAAGAAAGAACTGAGTATCGAAGTGAGCAAGGCATGGATTTAGAATTGCTTTTACCTTTTCCGGCCTCCAATAATTGATTGATTATAATGAGATAGAGAAGTTGACGGAGTATGATGATTTGATTATAAGTTAATTTCCTCATGTTTGACAAATTTTTCTATACTAATCATGCTGCCTATTCGATGAGACATTTGGTGACAAAACTAAGCGAACGTTTCTGTACTTGTAGATTAATAGATGGTTTTTATGTTTGATAATCAGGTGATTCATTATTTGGGGTGTGGGAATTTTGTTTTCTGGAGTGATCATGAAGGATATTAGACACTTCTGAACACAGATATAAAAAGAGAGCTTGATCACATGGTAGGTATATTTTCCCCTCTAATTTTAGCTCATGCTATATTTATATAATGAATTAATATCCTTGAATAATAGTGTTGAGTGAAGAAGAAAAATTGTCAGGAAAGTGGCTGTTGATTGGAAGAAGAAGATTGGTTTTAATGGTGCATACTATAATGCTTCTCATTCCTATTGTCGGTTTAATATTTGTTCAGTTTAATTATGGATATATCTCGTCATGCCATGCTTTTCCTTTTTTCTCCGATGAATAATTTGATCCATGAGGATACGTCTGATCGCCTGATGGTTTGAATTTTTTTATTTATTAGGCATTCTTCTCATTGAACCCAACCGTAAAAGCCTACCAAATAACAATAAGTTGATTTTAAATTTCTAACAAGGGCAACTTACAGCGTGACTGGAGTTTGTCCTTCGAGATATCATTGGGATGGCGCCACTGCAGCAAGTTTTCTTTTGAAATATGGTCTTTATGGTATGTGACGATCATTTTCTATGTTTTTGTTCATTGAGATTTCTTGAAAAGAGAAGTTCTGAATTTGCATTGTAGATTATGCTGCCGTGTTCTCATGTGTTTTGTTTCACTTCTTAAAATCAAGCTTGAGCTATCACCTTCCTATCTGTTCAACCTCATGGCTATGTAGCAAACCAGTATGAATCCTTTTCATATCTTCTATATATTTCAATTTTTAGTTATATCATTCTATTTTTTTACATAGAGCAAACTTTTTAAGTATATATTTGTAAGCTCGCTGATGTCAAATTTGTCAATGTTTAGCATGGTATTCTTTGGCTACATCCAGAATAATCGTCTCTTTTTAGTATAAATATTTAAGATATGAACAATTTTTTTTTTAACTTTCTAAATATTTAATGAAAGTTGGTGTCACCAAGGCCCTCCTGAGGTTGTCCCTAACATGCTATTCTTGTGGGGCGTCTTGCCTTCTATTGTGGAATCATGAAGCATGTCATCTAAGAAGTATTCAAATATATTCTCAAGGCACTTTACTTGATGACATCTTCCAACTCACCTAGGGAATACATATTCTGGTACCTTGATAGTAGTTGTTCAATACACATGACTGGGGCCCATTATCTTATCGAGTTTTGTTGCATGAGAAAAAGTTTTGGTGATTTTGGAGACAGTGGTAAAGACAAAATTTTAGGAGAAAAATAATATTATAGTGAGTTATAAGTACGATTTTATTTATGTGAGATTTTTTCATATCAATGATCTTGGGCTGGTCATCTTTTAAATTAAATTATAGTTTGTTCATGTTATAAATTTTAGTACAACTTTAACCGTAATATTATATTGTGAAAATTATAAATCATTGAGTGCTAAACCTGTTTCGAGTTACCAATCATCATACATAGGTGCATTTAGTGACTTTATAATTTATTTAATTGTTGGAATAGTGTTCAAAAGAATTCTTTTTATTTTTTATTTTTTGATGTTTTTGTTGGGACACGATGGTGCAGGAGCAGTGCGCCTATGTATTTTTTGTTACGGTGCTGTTGCAGTAACGGTGCTTCATCATAAGTAGATTCATCTTTGTAGAGTTACTAATTATATTATATCAGTAAATGATTTGTTTTGTTTATGTTTTTCAACCCATTGCTAATTTATTATTGTTGGGGGATTGCGTCTATTTTGCAATGCATAATTGCTTAATGGTTCAGTTGCTAGAAGAAAATCTTCTAAATTCTTTACATGGTGTAATGGCTCTATGTCATTGTCAAAGTTTGTTAAAGTGACAACACTTTTAGGAGGGTGAACTACTTGTATCATGGACTCCAACATGTTTATAAGCTATATATGTCTTCCTCTTTATACAACAGATGATTCAATTTTTTTAAAAAAAATAGAATATTCTTTTTTTGTTTTTCTCTTTTAATAGGTGCAACCTTTCCAATGAATACAACTTTCCGACTCTAAATTTAATTATTTTTGGTGTCTTTTCTTGACCAATAAAAATATTTATTACTATATTTTTGGCATCTTTTTCTAACCACTTTTTAAATATCCTTTGGTGGCATATTTTCTTGTAACCATTCCTACTAATTTTTGTAGCTTAATATGTACAATCTTAAATTCAATTATTTTTAATGGTCATCATCTTTTATTAAGGGAGACACCTATTACTATCATATTTTGTATTATAATAAAAAATTACGATAACATTTTGTTGAAATAAATATTACAATCGTTTTCAATCACAATCCAATACGGTATGAAATATTTAAATAGCCTGTGCATCGCCTAGTTGAAGTAAAAAATGAAGTAAAATTAAGGAAGCAGAAAAACGCCTTATGAAGACGAAAATCAAATATTTACATAAAACCTGCACCAAAAACACATAAACGCACATAAAAACAATATTTCGGGAACAAAAAAGAAGATTCAAGATGCTACCTTTTGCACTTGTTTACCCAACGCCATCTCACCCGTCCTGCTTTAATCTTATTTGTCATTCCACTTACAGTTATCAACCGAGACGTTTAACAAAGAGTCCGAAGTGATCGGGGTGGCTTTAAAATCTTCGTCTTGCCACTGGAGTTTATCGTGCCACTCGCAGCCACCTACAAGAAAACATCGTTCAGGGTAGTACTCTTATCTCTGGACAACCAGTCAAGTGAAAGTTGTTGAGGGAAGGAAATGAGATGGCGTCCATGCATATGCTCTTCAGCTGGGAAGACTTGATAGGCTTAATTTTTCAATTTTGGGAAAGCAAATACCAGTTGAATGACCCAACAACGTTATGTCCTCGGCCACCTGGATCACTTCTTGCAACTTCTCACAATCGTGAATTTGGAGCTCTAAGGCTCTGAAGATGTTCGAGTCCATAGATGCGCTTCAGTGAACCACAAAATCTGATTTGCAGAACACGTATGCCCGGAATTGCCATCTGACTCACCATTTGCATCTTTTCTAGCCAATCGAAGTAGCAAATGTGGAGCTCATTTAGCCAAGGGAAGCATAAATCGTTGCTTGTCGGGATGACTTGAAATTTCTTGATTCAGCAACTTTCGATTCTTAGGATTCTCAATCGCAAGGATGACGATTGGGGGAGAAAAGAAGCAACATCGCCGTACATGTCCTCCTCGTCTCCCCAAGGGTCTCCATTACAAGCTGACAGACTCTTCAACGATGTCAACCCCTTAGTTAAATTTGTTCGGCCTTGTTCCCATTTCCCATTCTCTGCTGATGCAGATTCCCATGTCACAGATTACACCGTGTATTCTCACGATTAAATCGTTTCCACCGCTATGTCGGAGTGTTTCCAAGAAGGCATATAGCTTGCCGGGTTCAAGTTCTTCCTGGATTTAGACCTTCGTCGACTCTTATCCCTTCTGTTTGTGTCCCTATTTCTTAATCTATCTCTTGCCTCTTCTGACACTAATGCATGAGACCTTGAAATTGGTAGAGATTTTCTTCTCACCTCCTCATTCAGTAAACTATTTGTTACCATGTTCATTGTGAGTTTTCCATCTGAAGCAGCATTGCTCAAAGAGATCACCAATGTTTCCCAATTCTCTGGCAATGTGTTGAAGAGCAAGATAACTTGTCATTCCTCATCTAAAGTCATCTTCATTCTGGCAAGTTGAGTAATAATACTCTTCATTTCATTGAGATGCTCACTTATATCACATCCATCCTTATACCTCAAGTTGACTAATTTCCTTATCAAAAGGGTCTTGTTGCAAGTAGTATTCCTCTCATAAACTTCTTAGAGTTTATCCCATATAACTTTTGAAGATGTCAATTCAGAAACATGATGTTACACAACTTCATTTACCCATTGTCTCAAACAGGCCATAGCTTTCCTATCCAACTTATTCTAGTCTTTATCAGTCACCTCAGCTGGTTTGTGACCAGTGATAGATTCATACAAATCTTTGGAATATAAATGATCAATTATTTTTCCTTTCCAATAGTGCCAGTAACTCGGCCCCTTAGGAGATATCATCTTAACATGCTTCTCATCAGCCATATTATTAAAATATAAATCACAAACACACCAATTAGGCTCTTAAAAATTTCGTCAAACACCTAGCAGACAGAAAATATCCACAACCCAAAATTTGCTACAACCAAGCAACCATGCTATGATACCACTTGTTGGGATTAACCAAACATTTAAATCCTCATTTTAACAAATAATTGATGAAAAGTACCAATCAAAATAGGCACACAACCAACCTGAAAAAAATACCTTCCAATATGGACAAAAATAATTTTACGTGAGAAACACTAAATTTGGGAGAAAATCACATGGCAGATGGCCGGATCAAATTCAATATATCACAACTTTATCTAGAAAATATCTACGAGAGAACAAACTCCTTAATACCAATTTGTTATAATTTTTGCAAAACTAGTATTAGTCACATGAAGATAATAATAGATGAATATTACATATTAAGAACTTGGCGAAGCTACCATTGATGATTGTAAGCGAATCTCAACAAAACATTCATTTTTCTTTAATTCACAATTTTTCCCTTCTCACTTTGTCGCCCTTTTTCTTTACCAAAGAAGAAAAGTATCTTTCGTTGATTTTATTCCCTTCACACAACATAAAACACATTTTCTAAAAAATCTTGGTGTTTACCCAAAACAGGGTTTTAATTTCATATATTTATGAGGGGACAACCCAACAGTCCATATTTGTCGGTTTTTGGCAGCTCTTCAATCTAGCTTTTATAAATCTCGGTCGGTATATTTCTAGTACTGCATACTAGTATTCTTAGCTCAGTGAGTTCTCCAATCGCTTCCGGAAGATCAATATACAGTTCGAACTTGTAAAAATGCATCACTTGTAACTTCCTCCGATTTCTAATCTCATCTAATAGTCAATCAGTTCAAGATGTCTCAGCTATGTCAGTTCTCCAATTGATGTTGTAATTCCATCAAATTTAACTCCCTTCAATTTTATAACTCTCAGTTGGACATGGATGAGAAGCAGCTAAATTTGTTCGGCCCTGTTCCCATTTCCCGTTCTCTGTTGATGATAAGAGTGGTCAAATTGCTGCAAATAGCTTCCTCTGGCCATTTGTAATTTTCACAACATACGGAATACCGACGTGACTCTGTTTTGTCAGTTATTTCGTGAGAGTTAGCGATCCAGATTCCCATGTCACGGATTACGTCGTGTATTCTCGTGATTAAATTGTTTCCGCCACTACGTCGGAGTGTTTCAAAAAGGCATACAGCTTGCAGGGTTCGAAAGATGTTTATTCCTTCGTCCAATGCTTCCTGGTAGCTGCCATTCAATGTTAGAATTTCTTTTGCCAATCCAATCTTCAATGAGCTCGTTGGCCTCTATGACTTTATCCTTGGGATAGAAACAGGTATACAAGAAACAGGTACTCCTCGGGATATCAGCTGGATAGCATCGAAGAGTAGCCAATGCTTGCCTCCACTCCTCCAGACGCCTTCTACACGCCATTGCCCCACCGATGACTTTGAGTGCGAGTTTGCACTCTTTTGCAACCTGTTCGGCAAGCGCGGAAGATCTAAATGGTTCCCACCCCAAAGGTTCCACCTTAAACAGTTCTTCCGACTGCATTTTCTCACATACAGCTTCTAATCTAGTTGTGAATATCAGCTTGAATGTTCTTGTGTCCAAACCTAATATGCCAAGCTGTTCAAGATCTAAATCTTTCCAATTGTCGTCAAACAATACAGCAAAATTATTGTTCTTGAGTGCACCATTTATTTTGTCAGCTCGGCTATGAGGGTCATCATACTTTTTGAAGGCTAAGTTTAAATTTCCCATGATGACTCTTTGAATCCATCCTTCGATACAACTATCCAAATGATTTTTAAGTAGGAAGGTTCGGAAACTCTTTCTCTAAGTTTTTACATGAGTGTGGTTTTGCCAACACCCCCCATGCCATTCATCCCAGCCATTCCGACCTCATCATCCTGGAGGAAATTGCACACCTGGTTGTAAGCTTCATCTTGCCCAATAGAAAGGGTGGAGCACATCCAGTTATTCCTTCTTTGTCTGCCAAGGGGAGCTCTTCCAACATCATTTTCTTTCGGTGGTTGTGCGGTAGAATTATTTTCCATCTGTTCATTTGGTCCCACAATATTTGGAATGGAGGAAGAAGCAGTGGATCCAAAAGCAGGTACTGAGGTGGTTTGTTGGATAATGCTAAGCTTGGATTGAAGTTTGTTAGTTTTCTTGAAAAATCTGGACATCTTGATTAGATAAAAGAAGGGTGAAAGATCAAATTTACCAAAAAAAAAGATGATGATGTAAGCCAATAAGACCCGTTTGGCAGCTTTGATTTATACCGGTAGTTATTTCAGACCAGTAATTAAACTTATTTGATTAGTGACGTTTCTTCCTATATCTATGTAGGTGTGGTCCCGTGGCGTTTGCCAGCTTTGGTTCACGGATCGGAGGCTCAATGGTGGTGGCAGGGGCTCTATGTGTTGTGTTGTTGTATCTGGAGCTGATAATATGCAAATCGATAAAATTTCAACTCCGGACTGTATTATTTTGTGGGAATGTGCCCTAAATTTCATGAACTATGTATGAGTTAGATTGGGTTTATGACATGATGTTTGCGGACATGTGTTTAATATTTCATTTTTATTTCATTCGTGGAGTTGATAATATTGGGACAAAGGTTAATATTAAATGTGTATGTATGTAAAATTTTAGTTGGCTGTTGAGTGGTTCCAGCCTATGTTTTTGAAATTATCTTCTGTGAAATTTGTACAATAGTAATTAAATTATTAATTTTATGAATTTTTAACATCGCACTTCGGTTTGCCACTAGACCAAAAAATTGGGATGTTACAAATTGGTTTAGCATTAACTTGTTTGAACCAACTTGATTCTGAACCCGAACTAGGAAAAACTAAAAGTGGATCAAATATAACAAAAGTGGATCAAATAATGTAAAAATAGTCTACTATTGAAATATTTATTCACTATAGTATTATAAAAAGATGTAACAGCTATTAATTAGTAAACCTGATTCTCTGCTTCTTATTTCTTGCATATGTTCTTGTGTCACATATCTCATAAATAAAAAATACTTTCAAAATCATAACTAACAATAATAATAATAAATATATTGTTGCTTGAGTAATTGTAGTTGATCCATTAAGCTAGGGCATACCTACAAGGAGAGGGAAATTCATAACTCGGAATCTACTTATCAAAACACTCCAAAATTTGAATATGTTGTTATTGGGGCAGACCATATTGTGTGGTAGGAATTTCAAACAATTCCATATCCAATTTTCCTAGGGTTTTGGAATTTATATGCAGAGCGAGTGAACTGAGGCTTCACCATGCATTCGGTATGCACTCTGGAAAATCAATAAATATAACCAACTAAATGATTTTTAATTGGTACCAATACTTATATATTTCCATTAGACAATTAGTTAGTCCAACCTTAATTTTTACATATTTTATAAACCCTTTTAGTTAGCTCATTACTTAGTACAATTAGTGATCATGGCAGACAAGTCATGTAGCACAGTAGATATGTCAAACATTAAGGGGTTTTCTCCGAACCTTTTAAGTGATTATTTTAGTAAGAATATTTTACAGGAGCAAGCTAACACATAGACATACAAGAATGCAAAAGATTGAAGGAAAGCAGACTTTGCATGAGGTGTTAAAATTGGGGAAAGGGATGGGTAGGTCACAATGACCACAAAAGTTGCTACCTTTCACCACATTTGGAACCCAAACATGTACATGCAAAGATATAACGGACAAAATCATCTTCATTAAAATTGTAGATCTATCTCCTATGAACACATCAAGATGAAGATCAGGCAAAATTGCATGCTACAACAAACCATATCATTTTTACACTAAAACAATGCATGCATGCCCTTCAAAAAGTTATAACCATTTTTATACAAATGAAAATGACATGATTATAAAGCCTAGAGACTCCTAACAAGCAAGGATAAATAATAAAAATGCCATAAAAATTTAAAAAAAAACACAAACACAAGAGAACAACACCAAACAATTAGAGGCCCGGAGGTAAAGAGATCAGATTTACCTTAAAGAGACTCAAGTGGAGGTCTTTTGGGGCTTCCTACCCCAAGACCTTCGAACCTAAGGGCAAGGCAAAACTTCAAGAAGGCTTGGAAGAGGTTAGGAACTTCTGGAAATGAAGTGGAGAAGCCAAAGGAGGAAGTGGGACTCATAGCCAAAGGAGTGGGAAGGGTTGGAATTGAGGAGAATGAGGGGGTTTTATAGAAAAGCAAATAGGCCCAATGCAAGGGTGCTCTCTTAGAGCCTTTGTGCTAAGCACCTCTCCACCGACCACTGCATGCCCACCATGTGTTGGTTTGGACAAGTAAAAGTGGACATGGGTGCCTTTGCGCCAGACAAAAGGGAGGGAAAATTTTCAAATTTTGGTGCAAGAGTGCGGTGCTAATGCAGTCAACCTGAAACCCTAATAGGGAAACTGATGGCACAAAGGTACTAGCAGAGAGCGTTTACGCCCAGCACAAGAATTGTGCACCTAGGGTTTTCACCTTGGCACTGTCGGGGCAACCTCGGGAACTACAACATGGGTTCCGTAGGGGCTCGGATTAATCGAAAAGGGTTCTGAACATGGGACAACACACATTAGACTCCAGAAGGACACAATCCTAATATCTAACTAGACCCGACTTGATCGAACAAAAAAAACGGGTCATACACATAGCGTCCAACAAGGGTACCAAAGCTGAAGGAGGGTTGGCTAGATAACATACATAATATACCATACACGAATCATGGTAAGGAAGGCCGGACCCAACTAACCCGATTCGGGTAGCAACTCATCCAACTAGAAAACCCTAGGGAAAACGGCCCGGGTTTTACATTCTCCTTCTCCTTCCACTCACTCACTCTCTCTCTCTCTCTCTCTATTTAATTTGTTACAATTTCATTCATTTTTTCTATTGATTCCTATCATAAGAACATAAGCAAATTTTAAATAATTTTACTAATTTAAATCAGTTATCATATCACTAGACCTATTCTTATTTTCAATATGTGTTATTTAGCTGTTTATTTTATCTCATAATTATTTTCTTTGTTATTCATACTTCAACAATTGATTATGTCTGATGTTCGTTCATTAGCGGTAAATTTGTTTTAAGAAATGTAATCAATCTTAAAATGATTCTTGCACTGGGAACTATGATGCTTTGGTTGGTGAATGTTTAATTATTTTTGTCTATGAAAGCTATTGTGCTTTGATAATTTAATTTTGTAATTGATTGTCATGATCGCTACATAGGATCTGTAGGAAAAACAATGCAGTTTGCATATTTCATTTTTGAAGTATTGTCCAAGAAAGAACAATAGGGGGACATTACCTGGGCAACAAAACGAAGTGCACTAGGCATTTTCAGGTAATTCCTACTTATACTTGTTTATTCAAATTAAATTTTATGATGGGAAAATAGATTTATGTTTTTTATGTGAAATCTCTTATTTGTCAATGAAGACTATCCATTCAATTAATATTATTATGTTTTATTGTTCATTATAAAAAGGAGCCTTCCATCATTGTCCAGATCTAGCTAGCTTCTGACTATTTTATTATATTTTGAGTCATCTCTCGTTTATTATATTGGTAGTCTATATTAGACCTTGCCAGGGGTGGAAGATGATGTAAATTAATAACCTGGCTGTTCATTGATAAATAAATTGTTCAGGTTCAAATCCAGACTGGTTGACTTCCAATTATTGAAGTAGTAAGTTGATTTTAGTTGGTGCATGACCCTTGAGTTTAGTTGGTGCATGACCCCAGGAGATCATTTGATCATTACTTATAAAATTTATTTCTACCATATCATTAATCTTGAAGATTTTAATTGTCAAAGTATCACTTTGATGAATTATTTAATTTAGATTATTTCTCTACTTCTTTGTTAATTTGAAAGGCAAGATTACTATAGCTTTTTATATTTTGTGATTGAAAAAATATTTGATAATTATTTTTTTTAACTAATGTAATATCTTTGAGTTTATGATATATAAAGGGGAGAAAATTTTAACCATATATTCACCATTTATATGATGACAAAACTTTAAAAATTTTGTTACAGGAAATTTTATAAATTTAGTTAATAGCTTCGTTATTGTAAAAAAATTTAAATAGTAAATAACTATGTTAAATGATGAATGATATTGATAGACCAGTTACTCATCCTTACCATCACCAAGGTAAGATTGGGTGTCATCTTTTATTTGCATACACTATTTTTCCCGAAGGATCGTATGGTCACAGACAAATAATATACTGCAGTAAGGGCTAGCATTTGGTTGTAGATAATAAATCTATTTTTCCCTTTATTATTTAGCTCTACGAGGATTTAATGTGTTGCAAAGGTCGTCGTTTGAGAGTTTAAGATTATTGAGTGGTAATCTGTTGCCCAATCAGTTTTAAGCAAAGTACCTGTCCTTTAAATATTCTTATGGCAGTTTTGTTATTTAAAGATTAAATAGGTACCCTTAGCTATACTTCTCCGGTCTTTTATCGGTCTTACAATCAATATTGTCTATAAGACCTTCCAACTAATTATTTTTAAAATATATTTAATACCAAATTTAATAAAGATTTGAAAAGCAAAAAAAAGAAAAAAGAAAAAGAAAAAACAGAGATACCCTGCTCAAGTCACCCTTTAACGTCAACCTTGACTCTTCATCGTTCCCACCTTTTTCTTTCTTTTCCCACTTATATGCATTTGCGATCTCCAATTTCCATAGCCTCTGCATTTGAGATCGCTTCATCACTAAGCAAACCGTCAATTCCGTTCTCCAAGGTCAGCGATCAGGGGGTGGGTCTTTCCTTCTCGCATTCTTATCTCAATTTCTCTTAAACAATCTGCAAATTTTGGTGCTAATATATTTGATGTCTTCTTGCCCAGCCGTCTGGTAAAAAATTGAAGCAGGTTTGTCCTTTCTTTGTAAGGTATTGATTATTTTATTTATAATATGGAAACTCTTTTTTATTTTTTGATGTTCTTGTAGCAATCAGTTCTCTTTGGTGTTCTTATAAATAACTTCTTGTAATATGATAATTATTTCCCCATCGCCTTCTTGTCAGTCAATTAACTTTACCAATGTTGAAGAGTAAATATACGAGTGTCATCACATCAGCTTTAAGGTCTATTTGTTCTAATTTAGGGTGCTGGTAATGTTTAGGCCTCATTTTGTTGCAGTATAGCAGCTGGGAACCCGCGCTATGCGCTGGCTATGTTCCAACTTTTTTGTGGTGTAGGTTTGCTGTTTATGCAAGGGTAACAAATTAAGTGAAAAATCTTCAAACATATTATTTTTTTAAGAAGGAAAAAAATATGGAATGTGCTGCGAGTAGTTTAGGTGATCTTAAAAACTTATCTTTGCACATGGAAGCAACACTGATTTACTTGCTGTAATTTTTGGGCATGTGCAATTTGGTAAACAATTAGCTGATGGTCGATTCTCACAATTATTAGAATCACATCTTTAAAATATATTGATATTATTATAAGTTTCACACTGTTTTGCACAATATTCCTCAGTTATTTGTGTTACTTAAACATTGTCATACAGTATATTGAAGCTAACACTAAAAGCATGATTCTAACAGCATGATTCTAACATTAGATGAAATTAAGGCTTCAAGCAATGCGGCAAACTTGCATAAAAATTAATGTAATGTATTGACACAATAACTTTCTCCTTTGATATAGCTTTGTTAAAGAATTGTCTAATTTAATTACAAATGCTTTAGACATTGATGGTGCAATCTTTCGGCGACCGAATGAGATTAGATTCACAACTAATTAAATTATACAAGTTTCGTGTTCCAAAGTTATGGATGTTTTCTTAATTTGGAAATAGTTATTATATGATCACATAAACGTATACATATGAGACCCAAAAAAAAAACTATTTCAACTAAAAATATCAATATAATAACAGTGGATCAAATAATGTAAAAAATCATCTACTATTGAAATATTTGTTCACCATAGTACTATATAAAACATGTAACTGTTCTTAATTAGTAAACCTGATTCTCTGCATCTTATTTCTTGCATATGTTCATGTGTCACATATCTGATAAATAATAAATGCTTTCAAAATCATAACTAACAATGGTAATCATAAATATATTGTTGCTTGAGTAATTGTAGTTGTATGTTTTGTTTTACCGTATGCAATAAAGTAAAGATAATATGAAAAAGGTAAATATTTGTACAATTAGAAAAAATATTTTGATAAAAATAATAAATAGTTGATTAAAAAATCATAAGTCCATAATGATTTACAAAAAAATAAATTAAAAAAAGTCATTAAAAATAAAATATCTAATTAAAAATGAGATCTTATTCAAAACTCTGGTATTAAATTTTAAAGTAAATATGATAAAAAGCAGAGATACAAATAAATCCAAATAAAGAATGAAAGTCAATTCAATGGTAAAAAATTAAAAAAATATATAACTAAATTGAAATAAAAAATAGTCCCAAAATTTCCTTGGGTTATTTGAAAATTCATTGGCTTTTTTGCTTCTCACATAGATTTGAATAAATATTTTCATAAATATTTAAAAATTGTGATAAAAATAATAAATATGCTTAAAAAGATTAATTTGAGAAACTCAATTTAAAATAGAACGCCACATTTAGAATTAAAATCTTAGTCAAAAAACTGATTTAATATCTTTAAATAGAATGGCAAATTTAAAATTGAAAACCTATTTGGAAATTTGATATATATAATTTTTCCTAAATCTGCACACACGCGCGCACACACAAACACACTCACACACATATAATTCTAAATATATCCCAATCAAAATTAAAAGATAGTTTATTACATAAAAATTACAGACAAATAGCTAGATTTGAAATAAAAACTTAAAATTAATTCATTTATTGAGAAAAATAGTTTGGTGGTTTAGTTAATAAAACTATATAAAAATTCATGGTTGAGAAATTTTGTTTGAATGAAACCACCTATTGAGCCAAGACCATGATGTATATGGTAAATATATATGGCGACTGTGTGAGACTGCATTCAATAAAACAAATATTTGATTAATCAATGAAATATTTTTTTACTCACAACACAAAAAAAAGTGCTGATTAAAAATAGAAACAGTCTAAGCAAATACTCCATTAATTTTGTGCAGATATTAAAAAAAAATCATCATGCTATAGATATTGATAACAAGATACTCCATAAATTTTGCTACAAATGTTTTACTTCTCCTTTTAAAGAGAACTTGGAAAAATAGAAACTTGGAAGCAAGGTTATCTTTACTTGTCTGGTACAATATATAATGTATAGGGGTGGGTGTTAACTTTGTAAAATAGATTACCTTGTTTTCGTTTATGTAGCAATCAACCTTTCATTTTTCTAATCTAAACTTGTTAATGCCACTCTACTATAGCTGATAGGATTTTTATCACCATTGTTGAGTATACTGTGTGTGTTTATTCATTTATTTGTTTGTTTCTTTCTTTCTTTTGGTGTTAATAGGAAAGAGTTGAAAAGGTCTCTGCTCAACCTGCAACATATCATACAACAAAAATCCTATTTTCTCAACTCCAACAACCTTCAATTTTTCTTGTTTTCCCGTTAAATTTTAAAGTAAATATGGTAAAAAGTAGAGATACAAATAAATCCAAATATAGAATGAAAGCCAATTTAATACTAAAAAATTACAAATAAAAAATTATAACTAAATTGATACAAAAAGTACTACAAAAATTTACTTGGGCTATTTGAAAATAGTCCCAAATTTTCCTTTTGGTCGTTTAGTTAGTAAAACTGTATACAAATTTATGGTTAAGAAATATTGCTTGAATAAAGCCACCTTTAGAGTCAGGACCATGGTGCAAATGGGAAATATAAATGGCGATTGTAAGAGGGTGCATTCTATAAAACAAATATTTAATTAATCATTGAAATATTCTTATACACATAAGATTAAAAAAAGTCCTAATAAAAAACAGAAATAGCCTAAGCAGATACACCATTAATTTTGCTATAGATATAAAAAAATCATCATGCTGATGATATAGATAATAAGATAGTAGTCGATACTCCATAAATTTTGCTACAAATGTATTACTTCTCCTTTCAAAGAGAACTTGGAAAAATAGATACTTGGAAGTAGGGTTGTCTTTACTTGTCTGGTACCATGTATAATGTATAGGGTGTTAACTCTTTAAAATAGTTTTCCTTGTTTTCATTTATGGAGCAATCAACCTTTCATTTGCCTAATCTAAACTTGTTATTGCCACTGTACTATAGCTGATAGGTTTTTATCACCATTGTTGAATATACCGTGCGTGTGTGTGTTTATTTATTTATTTCTTTCTTTCTTTCATTCTTTTTAGTGTTAACAGGAAAGAGCTGGCCAAGATGTTCAGATTTTTCAAGAAAACTAATGTTGAATCCAAGCCTCGTATTGAACCCATAAACCCCAATGTCACCGATATGATCAACCGATTAGCACTATCCAAAAAACCACCTGTTGTACCTACATTTGGATCCACTGCTTCTTCCTCTGCTTCTCCAAATATTGTGGGTCCAAATGAACAGATGGAAAATAAATCTACCACACAACCACCGAAAGAAAGTGATGTTGGAAGAGCTCCTCCTGACAGACAAAGAAGGAATAACTGGATGTCCTCCACAGCTTCTATTGGGCAAGATGAAGCTTACAACCAAGTGTGCAATTTTCTCAATGATGATGAGGTTGGAATGGTTGGGATTTATGGCATGGGGGGTGTTGGCAAAACCACACTCATGAAAAAAATTGAAAGAGAGTTTCTGAAGCCTTCCCACTTCGAAGTCATTTCGGTAGTTGTTTCCAAGACCCTGGACATAGGTAGGATTCAAGAAGTCATAATGGGAAAATTGAAGTTAGCTTTCAACAAGAACGACGACCCTTATAGCCAAACTGACAAAATAAATTATGCACTTGGGAGAAACAAAGTTGCTATATTGTTTGACGACATTTGGGAATGTTTAGATCTTGAGAAGCTTGGCATATTAGGTCAAGAGAATCTGAACACAGGATCATTCAAGCTAATCTTCACAACTAGATCAAAAGCTGTATGTGAGAAAATGCAGTCAGATGAATTGATTAATGTGCAACCTTTGGGGTGGGATGATTCTTGGGCTTTGTTCACAAGAAGTGTAGGCGGCAAGAACAATATTGAGAGCTGGGACTCTAGCATTCTGGCGCTTGCCGAAGAGGTTGCAAAAGAGTGCAAAGGGTTGCCGCTCGCACTCAAAGTCATTGGTAGGGCTATGGCGTGTAGAAGTCTTCTGGAGGAGTGGAGGCATGCATTGGCTACTCTTCGACGCTCTCCAGCTGATATACCCGAGGCCGAGGAGTATCTGTTTACTCGATTGAAGTTTAGCTTTGACTCTTTGTCGAATCGAAGAGAAAAAGGTTGTTTCTTGTATGCCTGCCTCTATCCCGAGGATAACGTCATAGAGGCCGACGAGCTCATTGAATGTTGGATTGGAGAAGGGATTCTGCCTTTGAATGGCAGCTACCAGGAAGCATGGGACGAAGGAATAAACATCTTTCGAACCCTGCAAGCTGTAGGCCTTTTTGAAACCCTGCAAGCTGTAGTCCCTTTCAGCACGAGAATACACGATGTAATCCGTGACATGGGAATCTGGATTACTAGCTCTCATGAAATAACTGACGAAACAGAGTCTCGTCGGTATTCCGTGTGGTGTGAAAATTACAAATTGCCAGAGGAAGCTATTTGCAGCAATTTGACCACTTTTATCACTAGCGATATACCAAAGTTTAGCGGCTTCACATCCATGTCCAAACTGAGAGTTGTAAAATTGAGGAGAGTTAAATTTGTTGAAATTCCAACATCAATTGGAGAACTGACAGAGTTGAGACATCTTGAACTGATTGGAACAAACCTGGAAAGATTACCGGATGAGATTAGAAATCAGAGGAAGTTACAAGTGATGCATTATGACAACGGGTTCAAGAAAATGAATCTTCCAGAAGCGATTGGAGAACTCACTGAGCTAAGAAGACTGGTATGCAGTACTAGAAATATACCAACAGAGATAGGCAACTTGCACAAGTTGGAGGAGTTAGTGATTTATAAAGGTGAGATTGAAGAGCTGCCAAAAACTGTGGGACGACTTACCGAGCTTAGAAAGCTTGATGTCCGTGGGAAAAATTGTCGTGTACAAACATTACCAGTGGAGGTAGGAAACTTGAAGAAGTTAGAGGAGCTAGGCATAGACAGTCAGCTTGTAGAGTTCCCACAGGTAATTTGTCAATTGGTCAATTTGAAGAAACTATTCCTCAAAATACAAACTCGCGTGGAGTTGCCCGTAGGACTCGGAAATTTGAACAAACTGGAAATCTTTGAACTGGATGAAGGTGACTCTTTCCATTGTGTTGAAGTGATTCCTAATGACACATTCGGGAATATGGACAAGTTGAGAGAGCTAAGCCTTCCGATTAGAAATTTCAAGATACTGCCACCGAGCTTCTTCCAGGGGTTGACATCATTGAAGAGGCTGTCATTTAGGTATCAAGGTTGTAGGATAGATGAGGACGAGCACATGTACGCCGATGTTGCTTCTTTTCTCACCCAATCAAGAAATTTGCCATTGAGAAACCTAAAAATCGAAAGATGCCCAATCAAGAAATTTCAAGTCCCCTCGACAAGCAACGATTTATGCTTCCCTTGGCTAGAAGAGCTCCTCATTTGCGATTTCGTTCGGCTAGAAAAGATGCAAGTGATGAGTCAGATGGCATTTCCGAGCATACGAGTTCTGAATATCAGAAGTTGCTATTCCCTCAAGCACATCTCCGGACTTGAACATCTTCAGTGCCTTGTTGAGCTCAAAATTAACCATTGCCCCAAGTTGGAAGAAGTGATTCAGGTGTCTGGGGATAAAACTTTGTCGGATCATTCACTTGGTATTTGCTTCCCCAAACTTGAAAAATTAGACCTTGGGTTTCTTCCCCAGCTGAAGAGCATATGCAGCGACGCCATCTCATTTCCTTCCCTCCGCGACTTTTACTTGGATGATTGTCCAGAGCTGAGAGTACTACCCAGAGGCCTGACGAAGGAAAATAAGGCACCTGAACGATGTCTTATTGGAGGTGGCCGCGAGTGGCAGGACAAACTCCAGTGGCAAGATGAAGATTTCAAAGCCACCCTTGATCCACACATTCGTCTTAAAAGGTTCTGAAAGGTTTTCAATTTATGATATAAATTAAGACAATCAGGTGTCATGCATTTTTGAAATGTTTCCTACAAACTGGAATATATGATTTGGAATTCCCGGTGGATTATGAAAGGGTTTTCTCTTGCCTTGGTCTTTTTTTATCTTCCATAGGTTGCTTTATCAAGTTTGTCCTCAAGGTTTGAAAAGATGACTATTACTATTCTTGATTGTGTTGCTTATTCCTTTTTCTGCTTTGAATATTTTCTTTCTTTGTAAGAATTTTAAATTTAATGGAAACACCACCCTTGTTGCTCTTTTTTATTTTTTTAATCAATGAATTTTTAATTAATTTTGATTTTTGCGCGGTTAAATAAGTTCTTCATTTAGTAATTTATTTTATTCCCTTGCATTTTTTCGCAAGTTATTCACTTTTTGCTGTTATAAATTTTTGTCTTCTTCAATCATTATAAGTTACTAACTGTTTTAAACTGATAATTTTTTTAAAACTCTAGCCTTTATACACATAATAATGTAAACAATTTTTTATTATTTACTTTAAACTCATTATTAATTTTATTCACGGCCAATTCTTTTAAACACAACATAGTTAGAGACACTATTGTAGACTCACCTATTTAACTTTTTTTTTCAACTCATGGCTAGGAGTACAATCTAGTTATTGAACTACAATTCTCTCACTATATATTTCACATAATTTATATCCACCTCTATATTTGAAAATATTTTTTCCCTAAAAGCTTTTATTTAACCCTAAAAGGATGTGATAAATTAACACAATCATGTGTCATGCGTTTGGATAACTAGAAAAACAATTTTATTAGACAACATTATGAAAACCTAAAAGGTGTTCCTTGTTTATCAATTTATCATTATTCTAAATTAAATGGAACAAAAATAGTAATGAATTTACTAACCGTATTAAATAAATGGTAAAAAATTAATTAATTTGATGAAACTAACATTGTTTATAAATGGTTATGGCAGAAGTTTCTACCGTAATAGATTGATCGATCTAAACGTATATTATTTAATTATCATATATATAATTATAAAACTTATTTCTACCTTAATATTAGTCTTCACACTTTTAATTGTCAAAGCATCAATTTGATTAATTTACATAATTTAGATTATTTATTTACTTCTTTATTAAATAAAATATTAGATTACTATAGTTTGTATGGTCGAAACATTTAGGTTTTGTGAATAAGAAAATAATTTTGATAACTTTAATTTTTAGTCAAATTAATATTGTTGGCCATCATATATAAGTTGTGAAAATTTAACTATATACTAACCATTTAATTAATAGTAAAATGGTGAAAATTTGGTTATGACATAACTTTATGAACTTGATTATGGTAAAAAAAGGGGGAATTTAGGTGAGCTACACCTCATAGAGTTTATACGATCAACACATCTAATTTTAGGTAGTGGGACCCACTAAATTGCTCTAAACTTTATGAGGTGTACCTCATGTATATAAGACTAAAAAAAAGGGGTTAAATAACTATGGTGAATGCTACGGACCGAAGTGTAACCAAGCCATTTATAACCCTAATTCTTTGCCATCAACACCTAAGGCAAAATAAAGTGTCATCTTTTATCGGTGGCCGCCAAGGCCTTGCCTAAGGTTTTATGTCATATATGACAAATAATATATTGAACTATGGGTGAGTATTTGGTCTAGTCAATTCGATTGAATTGAATTAACCAAATTACACTCGGTGGTTGGATTTCGTTGCAAAAATGAAACCACATTACCTCAAAAACCGAACCGAGCCAAACAAAAATATTTTAGTTCAATCAGTTTGGTAATCGAATAACCGAATGATATAGTAAGTTATAAAAAAAAGATTTATTTAATCATTTAGTTAGTAATTTCAAACATATATATCATATTAAACAAATAAAAATTCATCATAAAGATATTATAATTTCATGATAATTATTATAAAATAAAGCTTTTATAATCTTTTAAAAAATTTCGTGTATTTCGGCTTCTAAACCAATAAATCAAGATGCCTTTCGGTTTGTCTACAACCTTTAGAATTGAACACACTTAATTCCTAATCAAACTCGGTCCTGGTTCGATTTGATTTTTTCATTTTTGCCTAATTATTTTCACTCCTATTGTAACACAACAATTCGGTCTACTTGTGAATCGAATCAAAATGATAAACTTCGAGATAGTAATTCATAGCCCATTAAAATGCAAAATCAACCTACACAGACCTAGACCACTCAAGGCGTCAAAGACAAACCTGAGGGAATCCATTGTGCAGACAAAAACACACAAATGCATGCAACAACATCAATGGCTGGGACCATGCAAATCATACATCCTAAATATGTCAAAGTTACAAAGAAGACTAATAATCCCAGAGAAAATCCAACGGAGTCTCCCTATAACTAAAACATGAGAAAAATTTTCACAACTTTAAATATTCACAAATTATAAAACAAAACACAAAACATTCCAAAAAATCCACATTCCACACACAAAAACATTCAGTGGGTGTTCCACCTCGTTCACATCACAATACAAAACAATTACAACCAATTTTTTCATTCTTCAGACTATTAGTTTACTTGGTCTTCACATGAGCCCTTCAACCTACAAAACAAAGCTCAGAAGCTCCTCTAACCTATATTTCTTCTTTGTTCAGGGTATTTGAGATTTATTCAAACCTTAGTTCCAGGACTCTGAGGCTTGGAGAATTTTTCCATGAAATAGTTTAGACCTGCGGGTGCCATAGAGTATTTTGTCTGCAAAACACAAAGATATGGTTAGGAATAAACAACAACATAAACATCAACACAAAGATTGGCTTGCATTTCAAATGGCCCAAGGTCCCACATGTCACATCCATACAACAGCTAATAACATCTCCACAAAACAATGAGGGAGATATAAACACAAAACAAACAAAAGAAGCAACACAAGACAACGGAGCCCAGCCCATCATCTCCAAGCCTCCTCGTGATCCATTCACCTAGGTCAGCCAACACCACAACAACACACTTATATAAATGTAGAAAACGTGTTATCAACGAGCGTCACTGAGTTTCAAATAACTAATAGGAAAAAATTAGCAAAATTGATAAATAAATAGATAAAATAAATATCAATGAAAAAACTGAAAAGAAATAGGAACTTCTCCACACACATAGAGTTTAAATCACAATACGGCTAATAAGGACTATTCATAGTCACAGAGATATTATGCATGCGAACCAAAATACTCAATGGTAATGTGTTGGCACTATGCATGAGCCAGCATCTAGTCAACGACAATATGATCGTGGCCAATATGACCTTACTGATCACATATGAGACATGACATAGTCCGGATATAGTCAACGGAAAGTACGCACATGTAGAAATGCTTAAATATGCACTCTTAGTAGGTACTATAACAATAATACTAATCACATAATTGACCACTAACTGAGCACCACAAGTGAGTACCGACCGGGCCTCTCAGTTAACGTCACGTTCCCATCCACCGTGTGTGCACCAAAAATCCAAAACTTATAATAAGTATAAGGCACGGGTAGGGTTAATTCAAATAGTGCTACAGTGCGATGGTTAAGATGGATCTTGCATTTTCAAAAACTCATTAAGGGATCTCAACTTTGAAGTTTTATTAATCT
>JAURVB010010700.1:0-37804 GCA_033002965.1 Piper betle
ATATATTGTGATTTTGTTTTTGTTTTTTATAAAAGATTACTTACACTCCTTGAAAAAATTAAAGGAAATTGATCACTTGCATTGGACAGGCAGAGGTCCGAGGATTAATCAAACCACGAGTTTTACCTAATATATTGTAGCCTATAATGTAGGTTTTAGGCGAGTTGTCAAACCTCTATTAATTATTGTATATTTTG
Organism: Piper betle; assembly: GCA_033002965.1. Classification (NCBI taxonomy): domain Eukaryota; kingdom Viridiplantae; phylum Streptophyta; class Magnoliopsida; order Piperales; family Piperaceae; genus Piper; species Piper betle. The sequence goes on from JAURVB010010700.1 coordinate 198, forward strand.
TGTCATTTAAAATTTAATTAAGGATATTGAATTGTTGAGTAATATTAACTTACTGAAGGACTGTATCGGTCTTTAGTAGGCTCAGATTTGGATTGCTTGACGTTAAGACTCTTAAGACAAGTCCACTTAGATTGGCAGTGGCACGTACATTCCATGCATGTATCTGCAACTTGTTCTCAAATTTTTTAGAATAATAAGAACGGTTGTTTTAGTGCAATCCGACTCACAATACAGCACATATAATTCATCAATGATGAGGACTTTGATATTTTTCATATTATGAATGTCCTAATAATCACCCTATCAAGTGTCATTCCTACGTTTTGACACAATTTCAATAGATTATTACTCATAAGTAATAATACCCAATAATTAATAAATTTTCAAAATTACCATTAAAGATATTTAATTAGTGCTGAAACGTCATTTGCTGATTAGGCCTTATATAGCCCATAAAGTAGATTACCTTTCAAGATTAGCTTTCAATAGATAATATATAAATGTTATTTCAAAATTACCTTTCAGTAGATTATTACTCTACCCTTTATACGTGTCTCCAATTGGTACAACCTGCCAGAGCAAAACCACACAACATGCAAAACCCTCTTTCAGTTCACCGCAATAACTCTTTATCTCTCTCCAACAAAAAGATGAATTTAATCAGGCAAAAAATATGAACACAATTTCAAGTCAGACCATCATGATATAGAGGTCATGAAAAATACAAATCTTGGCTCCATCTTCCTGTGTTCTAAGCAAGCGGAGAGCACATAACTCCAATGGAACCTGACATGCTAAAGCTTAACTACGGCATGGCATTACCAACAAAAAATCGTGTATTCTACTGTCTTTGGGGCTGATACAGAAGTTATGCCGCCTGCTTTCCTTTTCTCAATCTCTCTAACTCTTCTTCTGCATCTTTAAGCTGCAATCTCAATGCCGACACCCTATTCTCCAACTTCTGTATAGTATCCTCGTTAGAAGGATTGTAGGGGGATACAAAGTTTCGAGAAAAACCTTGCAGAGCTGCAATGCCACACACCTATTAAAGACAATTTCGTCAGCAGTGATCAAATAACCTCCTTCCATGAAACTAAATCAAAGGTAGAAATGTAACCTCTTCTGGAAGCAAAGGCAGCTTGGTAATGTGGAAGTCATCATACAACATATAAAATTGATTCAAGTATTTTTGCTGCATTTTCATTCTTGCCTTAAGCAGCTTAGACTCAACATCTAGGTATGCAAACAAAAAACTGTTAACATCTTATTATACATAAAGGAGGAAGAGCTCCGACCATACAAAAGAATAAACTGAGTGTGGAGGAAACAAGGAACATGTAAACCAACCTTCTTCATCATAAATCACTTGATTTATTATTATATTGTGTGTGTCGATCTCAAACCTCGAGAGCTCTTGCACCAACCTCTCTGTTTCATAAAGAGAGAGAAATTCTGGGATGCAAACGCATACAAATGTCGTCAAGTCCTGGTCAGGAATCATTCGAGTTATAGGCAATCGAACATCAATTCAAATGAAGAGGAATATTGACAGAATAATGTCTGCTATCCAATCCACTCAACAACCGCTACAAGATATAAGCACCTACCGGGTCTTTAAATTGCTTATTTACTTGTTCAATTACATCTTTCATACCCTCGAGCCTTCCAAGTATGGCGTCCTCACCAAAATCATCCCCCATACCAAAAAGGCGACTCATCTGTAATAAGAAAACTAACTGTTAATTAAAAATGAAAACCATTAAAGTCTTGAGTATCATAGCTCAGTTATTCAAAGTAGCCATCTGAACAAATAATCAGTAAACCAAGAGAAGCCAATAGCCACTGTGCTAAGAACATCAAGTCAAAGAAAAAAACTTCTAATAGATATAAAAAGCAGATCTATATGAAGCATTTATCAGGTACACATTCTGCTCACAAACTGTTTGAACAAGGTTTTCCACATGGTGGTGCTACAATGATATTAATGCAAGATGCTACTGATCTAATCACTCTGCTGAGAGGTGATTGCCAAATTCATTGCTTCATAATACTTCTCTAAATATATAAGACAAAGCACTGATTTCGCTTCAATATGATCCTCCATTTCTTGGATCAATAAAATAATTATCACAGATAGTTCAAAAACCAAAATTAAGCCATGGGAAAAATATTAAGATTCATGGACAGTTTATTAAGATTTTCCCACATAAAACATAAAGAAAAACTTGAATCAGATACTGTGTTAAAGTTCACCAGCTCCCAAATAGCAACCCAGATTTTTATTTTTATTTATTTTCATTCATAAAAGTCCCATACTAATTTTTAGTATATGCACAAAGAAATTTATATATAGATTTTCCAAAGTTGCAAATTTTTGCATGCGGTCTTCGGCAATCAACTCAAAGGTAATTTTGCTAGACGATTTTCATGAAACCAAACAGCTATTTGGCAACATTACACGCATAGACATTGATGTTCTTTTTGGAGATTAGAAAACATAGGAACATTTCAGATACAGAATCAAAGGGCAGAGAAAGCTTAAGAGTTTGAACCAGGGATATAATTTATGAGAAAAATAAGAAAGCAAGGTTCATAACTATGGACGAGTGGGGAAAGACAAAGCCATCTTGGAGTTGCTAATAATAAGAAGTACCAATAATGTATTTGTAGTTCCATTCGCACTAACCCATTCATTAAAGGGCTAAGAAATCATTTAATATTTATTAAAGAGGCACAATTAGTCATTCAGAACAGCCAGGATGGAGAATAGTGTTTCAATAAAACAATGTTACATAACGTTACCTGGCTAATAATACCACCAAATTTACTTTTCAGGGACATCATCTTTTCGAGACCTTTCTCTAAAGTAGCAGGGAATTGCAACAGTCGGAGTGTATGGCCAGTTGGAGCAGTATCAAACACTATAACTGAGTAATCCATAGTTTGCACCAGTCTGTACAAAGTGACTCCCAAAATTAGTATCAATCAACCAAAGGTGATTGATCATGATGACATTGAATTCAAAAAATAAAATAATAAAAAATAAAAAAGAGCACAAACATACTCTTCTACTCCATCCAAAGTTTCGAGCAAAATTAAAGTATATTTCGACAGGAATAATGGTTTCGGTTTTATTACCTAATGTCTTTATAAGATAGCTACGTTACTCCGGAATTTATAAAGAGAAAAGACACACATACATACAACAGAATAAAAATTTCTATTGCGTAACACTTCCTTATATATAATCAGATAGAATTTGACAAATAAATGAACAAAAAAAATTGCATTCATGAATTAACATCTGATCAGTTCTGAACTCAGTGACTAAAACTCACTTCAGCATCTCCGCAAAACTCATAGCCTCATCAATCCCGGGAATTGCATTAGCTAGCTCCGAAATAAAGTTGTCCATCCCTTCCACATTTGGCAGCTCATCATTTTCCACTGTAGGGTCCACTTCCTACAAAAATTACCACCAATGGCAATGCTTAAAAACATGTGCCAACTGAATTTTCAATAAATAAAACACAAATGTCCCATTCATAACACCAGTTCAACTAAGAATGAGAATATGACGGCGAGCAGATAGAGATAGACAAAGAGATGAGGAATGGCCGAGGATGGATCATAATTGCAAAATCGGCTAATTCCACTTAGAGTCGGCCAATTTTGAGTGGAACGTTTTGACAAAAAATCAAACCCTAAATTGACTGATTCAGGCGGATTTAAGCCAAATCTTGCCCTGAGTCTACGACAACAAGGGCCAATTCAGGTCGGGGAGACGGGACAAGGGGGTCGGCAAGGCGGTGGCAAGAATCGGGGGATGGGCTAGCAAGGGGTGGCGAGCGGCAGGGGTCACAGTCGTATTCCTAGGACTAAATTTTTCGCCCTCGAACTCACCCTGTGCGGCGTATTCCTCCAAGAAATACTAGCCTTTCAACCTCTTCACGCAATGTAGTCCAAGTACCGGAAGCCAATGTTCCAAACACTACCACAATGTTCAGCAACTTCAACACAACTCGAGGTTTACTAGCACACCCGACCAGCAAAACACCCCTCGATATCGCTACACCCAGCCTCTCGCTCGATCACCTCGTGTTCACCGCAAACACCACGATACAACACTCTAGGTCGTTGTTTCGAGAGCCAAACAATTGCTACCGCAGCAACTGCCCGATCCCCAAATACCCTTACCAGTATTCAGGCGTGCCATTGCCCCTTGCTCGTCTCAGCCACAACGTTACCGCAACGCTAGCCTTGTAAGTTCAGACCTCGGACCTGGTTCAAAAACTCCCCGCCTACAAACGACGACCAACAAGCAAGACCACAGATACGGGACAAATCCCAACCTTATATTATCAAATCAATACAAGGATTACAAGCACTCTACCTAACCTCAAGTACTTGCTCGGCTTTGTGGACAGCCCCCACAAGCCTCGCCCCAATGCTACCTAACCTCACACGGGACTCAATTACAAGGATCACTCACGCACAGCAACGCCCAACACGACGCCTACCTCAATTTCGACCGACTTCAGCAATGGAATTCCAGTCTTCACGCAAAGCACCGGCTGCAGCAACTCCACCAGTCTCCTTCTCTCTCGGTAGTCTCACGTTGTCACGCAATTGGCGACTATCTCTGCACCAATTCTTTAGCAACCCCTCAATGGCACCCGCTCAAGAGATCTCTCACTGTTGGACTTTCTCGGTCATCCTTCTCTTTTCTGGCTGTTCTCCTTCTATAGAACCTCCATGCATATCTTCCTCCACAGAAGATATTCTCCAAATTTAGATACCGTATCTTCCTCTATACTTATCCAAATCCTTAGTTACAATATTCTGTTCGTCCTTAGCCAAAGGATATCATAATCTCTCCCAAAGATATGATCCATCCTTATCTCCACAGTTGTTTAGGATCGTGATCCTCCTAAGATCTTGTTCATCCTTATTGGTAATAGACTTTCGCCAATCCCATTGGCTGCACCGTTGGACAATGGCTCGCCCTGACTCGACCCATGTCTAGACCATAACCATCAACCTCAAAACGCATCCAACAGTTACCGACCCAAATGCCGACATTCCTACTCCCACTAGAATTCCTAGTACCGCTAGAATCCTCTCGGCACATCCAATATTCGCTACCGCCACCGCTGCCACTGCGCACTCCTCCGGTATGCCACTATCTGGGGCGGCACCCACATGCGCTCACGCACCAGCGCCCACTGCTTGGTATGCCACTCGGCAGTGCTCGGTATGCCGCTCGACAGTGCTCAGCAACCTCGGTCATGCCTCAACCTCGCTATGCCAACACATTGAGTGCAATGCTCATAACCCAGTCGCGATGCTTGACACTAGCACCCGACTAGAGCCACTTGAGGTTCCTCGGTCGCTGTCTCCTGGCCCTCTGCTCCCAGCAGCCCTCGGTCATCACGACAGCATCAGTGCACCAAGTCCGTCACCTGCAACCATAACATAGATTAGCCTCGGTAGGTTGTCTCCACCACTCGGATAGCCCCACTACCCCTCATGGACGCTGGAATACTAGGACCAACCACCAACATCCCAGCACCCGGCTATGCCCATGCATCAAGGCCATGACATTTACCATGGGCCAAGAATTGCTTGGCGCACCCAGATTTACTCAGCTGTTTGTGGACACCGAGACTTTCGAGATTTAATTTGAAAATTTATTGAATAATCTTCCTGACATTCTGTTTTGGGTGAAACTGATACCATCTCATTTTTATGAATTCCTGACCCGTTGGTGAGGCCCTTTCTATCTTATGAAGACAGAAACATTAGAATTTAGAGTTTTTAATTTAGGCACTCATTTCAAGGTAAAGCCACAAAAAATTCACTAAATTACGATAATTTATAAAGAAACATAAAATTAATAAATTGTAAGTGTTAATCTTACCATAGTCTAATTTAGGGATTCAAGTTAACTTCAAAGAAGTTTAAGGAACTAACATAAAATTTTTGCATGCTATTCTTAGTTTGTGATATTTTATTTTTATTTTATTATTTCTTTATAGGGCAAAATGTTTCAGTTTTACCAAACCCTCTAATCCGACTCAAAGACCAATTTGTGGGGCGGTAGTGCCACACCCGAATAGATAGATTATAATAATTTAATATTTTAAATATAGATTGTAATTGACTTTAAAAATATATTTTATTTAAATAAAATAGATAAATTATAATTATTTTATATTTTTATTATATTTTTTCAAGACTTATTATTAAGAAGTTAAAAGTTAAAATTAGTTTGGTTAAAACCCTTAATATTATACCATAAAATATATTTTTATTGTATATTTCAAAATTTTATAGTGTTTTGATTGAGTGATTCTTCTATTTTTAATCAATGTGATTGACGAGTTTCTCCTTTTATTTTACTTATTATGGCTTGTCTAATTCTTAAAAGATGAATAATGTCACGCTACAATATATTCATGGTGGGTGCACAATCTTTGCGCTCAATCGCGAAACGATTAGCAGAGCAAATCCTACTTAGGAAGGAAGGCAGCCACGCTCCCTCGTCTCTCTCTCTTCTTCTGTGACCAAAACCGCTGGCTCACCGTCACAACACAAATCATCTCAACCATCATTCCGAAGGTGCCCAACTTCTTCTTCTCTCTTCTCCAAATCCCATTCACACCACTACATTCGTTGAGCGAAACTAACCTTTTGATGATTTTTTGTTTTGTTTTTCAATAGTATAGTTGCGGAGAAAAGAACTAGAATCGAAGAATGAAGTATCAGAAGATGTATCCGAACGTGGTGATAAGCAAGTGGACGACGAGGCGGGGGGCGGGCTGGCAGACGGAGAAGGAGTACGTCGACAGAGTGGGAAAGCAGTCCGAGTGCAACTACTTCAACAAGCAGTCCAACACTGTTCCCAGGAGGTACCGGTTCAAGCCCAAGAAGACGAGGGCACTCCCCTCCACCTACTCCACCCTCACCACCGTCGGCAAATCCCCCGTCAAGAACGAGAAGGCGAAGGCGGCTACTGCTCCTTCTCGTGCCGCCAAGGGGAAGAAGAAGGCTCGTAGGGATATAGAGGAAAGAGGATTGGATCATGGAAATAGTTTTGAAGGTGGTGCAACGTCCGGTGGTGGAGAAGATGTTGTGATGAAGGTTGGGGAGGGAGTTGATGATGACGATCGGGCCTGAGATTCTTATCAGGTTAGGGTTTTGTACTTTTGTCTTTGTTGCCTTGATGTTCTTGGTGTTCTAGGGTTTTAGGTTGGAATGGTTGTTGTTAATGTTTTAACTCTTGGTGATCAATGTATATTTATGTTCATTTCTGACCTTTGCGCATATAGAAGCTTCTTCATTTTTTGTGAGATTTACTTATGAAATGTGAAAGTTGCAATTGGAAGATCATGGTTTTGATCTTTGCTTTTTTTGTTGTTATTGAGGTTCTTTTTGGTGTTCTAGTGTTTTAAGATGGAATAGTTGTTAATGGAAGGAAGTTTGTTTCTTAATATTTCAATATTTGGTAGTTACTTTTGAAACATGAAAATTGCAATGAAGCATGAAAGTTGCAATTGAAAGGTTATGGTTCATATTTTAAGTTTTTAGCTCGAAAACAATAGAAAGTTCCACTTTTGAAAAAATTATATGTTTTGGTTTTTAATATCGTCATTGTCATACTCGCACCTTATTTGAAATTGAAGTGGGTTTTGCATTGCATTTGTAGTTTAAAATGGTGTAGATATAAAGTGATGAGTGTTATTCTGAAGGTGTTTTAGGACAAAGAAGTTGAATTTTGAATATGGTGTTGCTGGAATTGAGTGCATGTTCTTGTCAAATTTGATCTTCATTGCCGGCAAGAATTAGAGCAAGTTTCAATGGCTAGCTTTGTTCAATTCCAACACACTAAAAACATGCAGAGAACTACAAGCAGTGTTGGTGCAAAAAATAAAAATAAAAATATTGAATTTAAGGTAAACCCTTGAATATGATAAAACAGACTGTTGCTTTTTTAATAACATAACTGATTTTATTTTTCCCAAGCCTCACAAAACTGAAATTTGATTTTGCATAACAGCCTATTTTACCTGTTTTCTTTATAACATGGTTGGAACTTGGGAATCAAGCACTAAATTATCAATAAGTTTAGGGAAGGGTTCGGATCTAGGATATTCGGGTATGAAATCCATTTGGACTGGAATCTGGTTGATATATTCATATCAGTAAAAAGTAATGATATTTCTGTTCTTAGGATTTAAAGGAGATAATAGATAGCATATTAGGTCTTCCAATCGGATTTGGGTTTAACCATATCCACATTAACACCCAATCAAATTCCTCTAATTCAAAAAAAAATCAGATTAAAAAGCTCTAGTGTTGAGAAACAGTAAGAAATGTAGTCTGCTCCTTCAAAGAAGAAGCCTTGCACTTCAGAGAAAATTAAGAAACAGAGACCAAATCTTGTCCAAGCAAAATTTTAAGAAAAAAGTGTGCCGAGAGCATCACCTTAACATCAATCTTTCAGTCAAAAAGTAAAAAAGATTGGCATACTTGATTATATTTCTTTCATTTCCAGTTGAATTTGGTGTTCATTCTGCAAGTGTTACCAGAGCCAGACTGTAATGGAGTTAACTTAATGAATTTGACATTTTTTGTTGATTAAATAATTTTTTTCCCAAACCCAATTTGTCATGGTGTTCAGTCGTACACATTTATGCAGCCAAACTATCAACACAAACCTAATACTTGCGATACGCAAGCTCCTGAACTGCTTCTTTGAGGTGTGCTTCATTCCTCACACTTGCAGCCCACCAGCAGTTATTTTGAACTCGCTCAATGCTTTGTTTTACAGTACGGGCAAGCGATGGATTTAATCTAGTGGAGAAAAACTCTTCGACTTCTTTGACCTTTTCCTCTGAGGAAAACTGCAACACAAGATGGTAGATGTTAAAGTAAGAAGATGTTGTGCATATTGTCACGACAAGGGTTTAGTATTGGACGATTTTGATTCAGTAATGTACCTGTGAAACAATACTTATGACCCAGTAATATACCAGCCCATTTTCTGGAGATAATAGTCCCAATTATCCTGAGAAGCCATCAAGTAACTTATAAGCATGGGAGCAGTGAATAGATGTGGCTACTTAGGTGGAAAGTTTGGAAAAGAAGCAAAAGATGAAATGTAGCACCTTGAGCCATGTCCATGCAACTTCACGCCTTTCCATGCTTATTCCAGATAGTCCATGAAAAACATCTTGACTTCGGACCTAATATCAGTAAATCTTTTAATCTTGCAATTAACAAGCTTTCTGTCAAATACTTCCAAATATGCTCATCCCACAGTAATAAAAAATACCCCTGTGCTCAACAAGAAGTTCAGAACCTCGAGGACAATATCTGGGTCTGGACACATTGCCAAGGAGCCTATATGACCAAAGAAAATGTCAAATACGTTGAAACCAAATTATAGGCATTCTATAATAATATTTTCTCAAATTGTACGTTCTCACTGCCATTTTGTCGTGCAGATACCAAGAAACCAACTGAAATTTAAATTTGTGGCACTAAATCCTGTCCATAACTTTAAACCAAGAATCCATATTATAGGAATACTATAATTATATTATCTTCTGAAATTGTATGTTCCCACAGCCACTTTGACTTGTAGATACAAAGAAGCCAACTGACTTGGAACTTGTGGCACTAAATTTTATCCATAATTTAAAAATAAAAGGTTATATAGGCAAGTAAAAGCCCAAGCTCTATAGGAGGAGCTTCGAGATTATGTCAATTACTCTGGATGCTCGGGATGCTTAGAATCAACATATAATCCCAAGTGTATCACTTCTCATTTCTAACTAAAGAAGAAGCATACCTAAAATCCGAACCTTCTCTTGGCTTAGGTCAGTCTCCCTATAGAATTGTAGAAGAGACTCAAATCCAAACCTATTAGAAGAATTGGTCGTCCTCATAACAGAAACATACGCAGTCTACAAGAGAAAAGTGGGGGTTAAAAAGAATAAAAACTATAAACAATGTCTAGGCCCACACGAGCATAGACAGAATAACTTATAAAAGGGGTCGTCACAACTTACTTTTCTTGTGTCTGGAGGGAGTAATGAAGTATTTCCATCAAGGAAAGCAAAAAATCGTCTTTTCGCCTCAGTTTGTGTATGTTCCTCTCCAAAGATAACAAGTGCTGTCAGAATTTCCCCTCTCAACATGGCATCCAGATGACTTTCAGCATTGTTCCCATCCCAACCAAACTTCCTGAATGTAAATGAATGAATAAATATGTCCAAGTTCACAGAAACAGTTCAAGCAATAGAAGGGGCATATTATCTATGTCAGATCATAAACAGACCCAGAAGAATTCTGAAGAAGATTAATAAAAACGGTTTTACATCATTTGATAACTCAGGAACAGCATCAGATACCAGCTTCAAGATTTTATAACTTATCTGCCAAGCATAACATGGGGTTATGTAGAGCACAGAAAGATAATTATGCAAAGATGACTAGGTTAAGGTCAAGTATGAGAACACTGAATAGTCAACTTCCTCCCTACATGCCTCCATTAACAAAAGTAAAGAGGTCAATGTATTCATGGAAGCCATGCACATGGAAAAGGCATCATCAAGGGTACCTGAAGCAATGTAATCAACATACATTAACTTCATACCAAAGAAAACCTTCGGATTTGCATATGAAGCCAGAAGCAAAGGTTAAGGTAGAAGCATTCCTTCCGAGGAACTGTAATTCAATTGCCTAATTGAATAACAGTTCAAGCCGAAATAACTAAATTACCATATCTATCACTTGCTGGAAGGCAGCCAGACTCAATGGCGTATCTAAGTCTTTTTGCAAGAATATCATCATACTTCACACGATAAAAACCGGTTTGGTTTACATTGAACTTGATCCACAATCTTTCAGGAGAGCTCCCTCCTATCCGTAAGCCAGCAGTTACATTTGAAGGCTCCATTATATCTCTCACATTCAGGTTTTCATACTTGCCATGCATCAAGGACCTCTTTGGAAATTGTATGAACCACAACATAATGTGATTGGCACAATCCACTGGCCATCCCCTTTGTGTCCACTCAACAAGAAATGTGACTGCATACACAAGATGATTACTAAGACCATCTTCATAGTCAGTGTGAGTTTGGAAGTTTCTTTCTTGATTACAGTTGAGGAGTTTCAGTTTATTTCATGGCCCCACAGTTGAATGAGCACAAAGTAGTGGATCCCCATAATCAAGTATCTTCCAATTTAAGGTAAACACTTGGATATATATATATATAGATATTTAAGAGAAAAAGAATAACTGAAGCTAATTCCTCCTTATCATGCCTGCTCAATTTTTAACCAGTCGTCCTTGAGCTCTACACATAGCACGGGATATCCTTTCTGCTTTGTCCAGGAATTCATGATCATCTTCACTGGCTGACTGGACTCTTCTTCTAGGACAGTCCATAAGTCTTCTGTCTTTGCATTAGAGCAAGCATATCGCTTTATGTACGACATGAGAGATCTCTAACAACAAACACGAAGAAGTATTCAATCACTAAACATGTATTCACAAAAAAAATATCCATAAACCAGCGGACAGGTTTTTCTTCTATCTTAGGATAATCATCCATAAATTTTTAATGAACATTATATTGGAACTGCTCTACAGTATATGCTTTCATGATTCCAAATTTTAATAAAACAACATATCAATATTCTGTTTCAAGTTCAAATGATGGAGCAAATGAGTAAGGGTCCAAAAAGAAACGAAAAACTACTTATTTAGCTCAGTCAAAAACATGAGTGTAGAAAATAACAGACTAACAATTAAAGCATGTGTGAGCAGAACCAGGAGAGAGATAGTGGGAGACATTAAATTGGTTGCAAACCTAAATATTCATTCTGTTGACCTAAATCTACCACAGGTGCAAACCCCATTTTCAATACATGGGGGCATAGGCAGAAAAAAGAAGCAGTTATGCAACTTGAGAATCTTCTAGGTTCCAAAATCTTTAGAGGTTGTTGAATAAAAAGTTTATAGGCACACTGCAAGTGTTGCACATCAATAAAGATCCATCCCTTTTTTTGGTTGCTACAAAGAAACTACAGAAAATGTTCTGTCACACAAGGTCGAGAAACGTATAAGATGCTTCATAATTCCATACCAAAGTTTATATGATATCTCCACAAGTTAGAAGTAGTTCTCTACTCACTTGTGACTTGGATTTTGAGCTAGAAAAAAAAAAACAAATGACCAAAATATGATCAACCATATGTCAGGTAGATCAATTAATTATTGCATGGCAACTTAAAAGCATAAACTCATAGCGTTTTCCAGATTCCATATCTAAAAGTGCTAAATACTGTGTAAATAACCAAAAAGAAAGAAAGAAAAAAGAACAGCATGCCTTGGAGAAGCAAAACTTTCCTGTCCATGAAAGAAATATGGAAGAGATCCATTACACACCTGAAAACATTCAGCACCAAGATAATTATGCAGCATTAATAACAGATGAGCCATTCCTATAGCTGATGGCATCGAACATTTCATCAGTCTCGCGGGAATGGTTTACCTCCACCTATAAGAAAAAGGCAGCAAAGGATTTTGGATCAAAGGCATCTCTGTCAGAACTGAACTATTATTCGCTTTTCTTTCATAACAAAATGTTAAAGGTCATAATGTCCAATAGTACGTAAGCAAGCGCCTCCATTGTTATCACGTAGAACTTCAATAGCTTCAGTGCTGCAGATAGTTCCATTAAGCATTACCTCAATAGGATGTGATTCTGCTAATCCATCTAGCTTAAGCCCCTCAGCAGTTTGAGAAAGAAACTGATTCCAAACTTTCCAGTCAGGAAACAGTTTATCAGTGGCCAAAAAGCTGACCTAGAAGAATGATCAGTTTGCTTACAATAATATTTTGACGTAAAAAAATATAACTATATATGATCGAATCTGTTTAGGTAATACCCAAGTTGTGAAACCCTCGTTCAGCCAAAAGTGAGTCCACCATTCCATTGTCATCAGATTCCCAAACCATTGGTGGGCGAACTCATGAGCAACAACAATAGCAACCTGATACAAGATAATCCAGAATAGGTACATTTTACAGATTGGCATGAATGATGAACCAGTCAATAAAATAAATGCCTAGAAATATCCAAGGATTTAAGTGTCTTAATGGTACATTACTCTTTGTTTGTTACCAGCAGAAGAATGTTGTTCATCATATAATAAAGCTGTTTCTCGATAAGTAATTAAACCATAGTTCTCCATGGCCCCAAGAGCAAAATCAGGGATTGCAACCATGTCCAATTTGGACAGAGGGTAGGGACTCGCAAAGTACCTGTAATAAGTTACATGTTCATTAATCTGAATTTTTTTTGTGTTAGCTCAAAAAAATCTAACAAGTAAATGATTTACTTACTTTTGATATAGATCTAAAGTCTTTACAGCAACATCTAAAGTAAAATGTCCAAGATTGGACTTACCTACTCAAGAATAAACACGAACTTGGATCCCGGGTGGGTCAACACAACAACACAAACGAACAACATAACAATTAAGACGCATACATAACGTGTAAAGCAGCAATAACCTATGAATAAAAAATAAGATAAAAGCTACGATAAAAACAATATATTTTACTCATTGAAGGCAACGAGTGTTCTTGAATATGTTTTGTGTCGTTAACATCCTCACAAAATTGTTTTTAATTTGATTTTGCTAAGGTTTCTAGTTCAAGCAGTTAAAGAGCTGGACGGAACGAAAGTAACTCTGAGTTGGAGATAAAACAAAGGAGAAGCTAATGTTTTCTAACCCTACTACCAAATCCACACGTTACCACTAAGTTGCTTAAATAACACAAATGAGGAAGTCTATGCAGGTTTATTGTTGACATTCAATAACACTCTTCAATAACCTCAACAGCTATAAAAGAATGCTAAGGTCATGTTTGTTTCTTTAATATGTCCTTTTAAAGACTACCAACAGGAGTCGTTATTTGATATTGCAAACTAAGTACCTTTTAGTCATGAAGACTGTTTAAATGGGCTGCAGATTCAAATGCTAACTCAAGGTCTTCTTAAAATATAAAGGCTTTCAAAGAATGAACAGTATGCTTTCTACTATGAATCTGAGGGCACCATGTCCATGCTAAAAATCTCGGTTTCTATCTATTGCAGCCGTTGAATGGTCATCTTACTGCCTCAGCAGATGGAAACGCCAAAGTTACTAGCAAAGAACAGTGTAGAGAAGGCTGCTAGGTCAGTTCAAGAGTTTTTTTTGGAAGGCAAATAAATAGTGCCAATTTGTTATATGCTATATAACCAAACTGAGAACACCATTTGTTCAGTGCATAAGTCACGTGCTTTTTGATTGAAGGTTCAGTTTAATATACTTATTCTTCAAAATGAGTCTTGCCAAATGCTTGGCTGGGTATACGAGGAAGTGCATGATGTTAAATTAAAGTAACAAGAAGTGCATGTTGTTAATGTAACAGCAAGGAGACCTGCAAATCGAATGCCAAGAAGAAGTTTGTTCTTATTCCACTGGTGCAAGTTGGGGAGATGCTGCCAGAAAACGTGATCTACAGGCTCCACGTCCTCACCACTGTTGATCCCTTCTGTAGATTTCTGCCATGATCACAAAAGTTGTCCTCGTGATGAGCACTGCCACTGGCATAAGCTTGCCGGAGCTGGAATGACAGCGAGATGGAAGCTAGGATTAAAAAGCTTGATCCGGGGACTCTTCTGAATGGTTTGTTATGGGTGACATGCTTCATTTCTTTCAGAGAATGGATTTTGTTACATCTCTGGAAGAAAGTACCATGAATTGTTTGAGTAGTTCTCTTCTCCAATTTCTTTGTTTCATTTCTTGCTCTGGAATAAATTTTCATTCTTGGTTTTTCTTGATTTACAATCTTAATACTTTTTCTTCCGAGGGTTTGATTTCTTGTTCCCTCTGACTTGTACTCAAATTTTTTTCCTTTGAAAAAAAAGTTCCGAACCCCCAAACCCTAAATGCGTAGTCCAAAATTTACATCTATTCTTCTATCATTTACTGAATCTAAGAGTGATGAAATTATGGTTGATATTCGTTACTACTGCTCATTGAAGGCAACAAGTGTAAAATTGCAAATAAGCAGAGCATTTTCATTTTCAACCAATGTTAGATTCAACCAGGTCTTGTATGATTAGAGACTATGCTTGCTTATATTATAAACATCGTTATCGAATTTGATACAATGTGAATGAACTATAATTTTTACTTTCAAATTTTGGTATACATCACCATCAAGAGAGAGTCAATTAAAGCGTTATTGCCTTGTAATTATGAAAGAACATTCCTTGTTATTGTCAATTATCATGGTCAATGTTTTATTTAATAAGTTTAATTTCCCTGCCGGCCCTTTTTTTTGGGTTTTTCGTCGGGTTCGTCAATTAGATTCATGAGGCCTGGTTCTAACGAAACAATTTTGAAATCTTATCAATGTCATCATTTATTAACACAAGTCAGCAATGCCCGGACCTCTTGTTGAACGATAATATTTTATGTATCATAGCTCAAAATTTGAGAATTTTTACAGGTTAGATGCAACACAACACAAGAATAACAGGAGTTAACGAGACAAACTACCGTACACATAGCGTAGTTTGTCTACAGCTAAAATCAACAGTAACAAGAAAATCAATCACACGGGACACATGGCATAGTTGCATCAAACAACAATATAATCCGAAAACGCAACCGATCCAAATCAATAAATCATTTGTGTAAGCAATTGAATGAACCAGGCGCTAAAAAATAAGAAGACGGCGCTGCCCGCCTAAAAGTGACGGGTCGGGTGCGGAAGGGGGATTATATCCCTTGATGGTGTGGCTGAGTTGTCCAGATCATCTCAATAAAAATTGAAGGCTGATGTGGCCAATATATTGTATTACGTCACATCATCAAAATTTATGGGCTCTTTACTCGTCACAGAAAAATAAAAGACGTCAATGGAGATAGGTTGGATGTCCAACTTTTCTGATGTTCGCGGTGCATCGCACAAAGATCTGCCTTCCAAGGGTACGGTGTCAGGCGGAAAAAGAGGCTTCTCCTTCCTTTTCGTTTTGAAATGTCTCCCTTTCAAAGGCCAGGTATCGTAAAAAAGGGTCGGCCTCCTCCCAATCACTTCAAGCATTTTTACCTCTTCCATCCCCCGTGTCTACCTTCTTTCTTAAGGCCTCTATGTTCACCACCGCAATGGTCATTGTGCACGCCGCCACTCTCCCATGCAAGGTAAGCCATCATTTGGGATTTAAATAAGCTAAACTTATTCACAAGTATTTTATTTGCGGCTAGATTTGGCTTAAATTAGTACTCGTTAATCTTTAATTCGAAAAAATACTTAGCTTGAAATTAATAGCTCATTGAATAACGAATAGAACTTGAGCTAAAGAATGTTCAGCTCGATGTGTTTAAGCTCAAAAAATACTCGACTCGACTCGTCTCGACTCATTTCATTATTAATATTGAGGTCACATTAAACTTACATAGTGTTACAAAGAAAATTTTGATCCTATATAAATTGAGCATAGGCCTGCTAATTGAGCAAGCCAGCTCGTGAGTATTTGGTATTTGGTTCGGCTTGACTCGATTTGAAACTCGACATTTAAATACTCGAGCTCAAACTTGACTCATAGCTCGACTTGATAAGATAATATAATAATATATATAATATTACTCGTCTACTCAAAATATATTTAAAATCATAAATAAATATTATTATTAACTACGTACTAAATGATGGTGGTGGGAGGGGTGTTTTGTTTTTTTTTCAAATTTGGGTCGTCCTTGTAATCAAACGATCTAGATTAAAGTTTGAGACAAAAATATTATTTGCCCCTGACTAAGATAGTTTATATATATATATATATATATATATATACTAATAAGTTTAATTGTAACTAATTATATATTTATTTATATACAACGTAATAACAAAATAATAAGATAGCTTAGATAGGAGGTCTTTAAATTGAAGACCACGAGTTTTTAAGTGAGATACTTTTGACTTTATAATTGAGTTGGTTTCAAGCTCACGAACAAGCATATATGTTGAAAACTCATTCAATCTCGAGCCGAATTTGAGCACAAGTTGAGCTCAGCTCACTCGCTCACTCGTTTAGCAGCCTCAGTCGAACACAAGCCAAGCATAAACATTTGCTCGGCTCAAAATTTTAGCGAGCCTAGCACAAGCCTAGCCCAAACACCATAAATTTTGGACAAACTGCTCAACCCATAATAAATTAAAGGCTTGTCGAGCACTCAAACAAACTCAAACATGCCTGCCAAAAATCATGTCGAATTCAAAAACATTATTGCTCGGCTCGTTTACGACCTTAGTCATCATCTGGTAAGTCATCATCCTTCCTTCTAATAAGTTACACCTCTTCCTTTTGTACAAATTTTCCGCCCCTACAAAAATAACAAACAAACCCTTTGTTGCGGCGGGATGGTGATCCTAGTAGCACTCCTTGGCAGCAGCGTACTCCGGCCTTACCCAGTGGCTCTAGCAAGTGAAAAGTTTGGATCTTTAGCAAGGATTCACTGCTAAAGGTGACAACAACAGCACTTGGCAGCAACCCCCATTTCCAAGGCAGCAAGGGCAGACTTTGGCCTCACTGCAACTCGTCTCCTTGGTCAGTCAGCTGGGTGATGAACAACAACAAGGTGTTGCGGTGGCGGCCATGCTCCACAACGGCAGCGAGACTAGAATGATCTCCAGGAGTGTTGGGCCTCAAAACGCCGGTGGATGGGTGACTGTTTCTTATCTTCTTCTCTTGGACATCCAAGGCTCTAACGAAGTTGTGAATAGTTCTACCCTACTAGCGGCATCTTCTTCACATGGGAGATAGGAGAGATGTGGGCCGCTGGGAGGAACGCCCACGTCTGCAGCTAGCAACTATGCGACCACAATTACTGCCATGAGAAGAACGACCACCAAAGGTGTAGCCGCCAAAGGTCTAGGAGGATACCTGTTATCAGTGTGGTCATCCTTATCATAAGGCTAACACTTGCCAAGCTCCTGATACACCTACTAGGTTCCTGATGATGTGGCAAATTCTGCTAAAGCTCTTAATGCTATGAGTATGTCCAATCCCTTTAATCCAAATTAGTATCTTGACACCGGTGCAACACACACTATGACACCCTTGGCTAATGATGTCTCCGGTAAGACCCCTTACACGGGAACAAATCATATCATGGTTGGTAATGGTGTTGGTCTCCCCATATCTTATAATGGTTATATTTTTTACCCTTATCTACAGGATATCATTATCATGCAAAGCCTTACATGTTCCACAATTAAGCAAATGTCTTTTATCAGTTGCTTAGACTACTTGTGCTAATGATTGCTATTTTGTATTCACTTCTTCTGGTTATGTCATCAAGGAAAGGAAAACAAGGAAGTTACTCTACCAAGGAAAGATTGATGGTGATCTTTATCTACTTATCCACTGCCTGCATCGTTCAATAAAGTTAGTTTTGTAGGAAATAAAGTGTCAGCTGATATTTGGCACTCGCGTCTTGGCCATCCTTCTCTCAAGATTCTCTACCAACTACGGTCAATCTTGGGCTCTTCACCATTACCAACCTCACCTTGCTCTAGTTGTTAATTAGGTAAGAGTCATCGCCTTCCCTTCTCATCAAAGGAATCTCGATCGACAACTCTTTTAAATATTGTGCATTGTGATGTTTGGGGACCAACTCCTACATCATCTTTAAATGGTTTTCGTTTTTACTTGATCTTAGTTGATGACTTTAGCAGATTTTGCTGATATTATCCATTGTGTCAAAAATCTGATGTTATTAATATCTTTCCTATGTTTATTAATATCGTGGAAAATTTGTGTAGCTCTAAAATTAAATACATCCAAAGTGATGTCGGTGGTGAATTTGTTGGTCACACCTTAAATGATCTCTTTGTTAAGAATGGTATTATTCATCATTTATCTTGCCCTGGAACACCCAAGCAAAATGGCCTTGCTAAAAGGAAACATCATCATATTGTTGAAACTGGGTTAACCCTATTGTCGCATGCTTCTTTAGATCAAAAGTTTTGGAACTATGCCTTCTCTACGGTTGTGTATCTGATCAACCACCTACCCACTCCTCTACTGCATAATGCATCACCATATGAGGTACTTTTGGCTCTACTCCAAATTATTATTTCTTGTGTACGTTCGGGTCCATATGTTGTCTTGCTCCTTTTGGTCAGTCGAAACTTCAATACAAGAGTCGTCAATACATTTTCATTGGGTATAGTCTTTCATATAAAGGGTACAGATGTTATGATCTTTCTACAGGAAAAATTTTGATCTTACGCCATGTGGTTTTTCATGAATCTATATTCCTTGCCTTACCAAACTCAAGTCCCCCCTCATCTCCTATGTTTATCAAATGGCCCTTCCCAAAGCTACCGGATATGTCCTCCTCCTCCTCCATTTCTTCCTCTACCCTACCCAATACCTCAATACCTTTCCCTCCATTGCCATCCATTGTCTCCTCCCAATTAGATGTTTCGGACACCCTCACTCTTCTCCCTCTCCATCCATCAATTCCTCACTAATGGCCACTTCTTCACTATTATAAGACACTCCCCACCCTTGTCCTTATATGTCCAGTGCTGCATCTTCCAATATTAAGATCAATCCTCTTATAACTCGTAGCCAAGATGGGACTTGCAAGCCCATAGTACTTTTCTCTACCCACTACCCTATTCCCTCTTGTCTTCTAGCAACCTCCTCCTCTCTTCCCCTTGAACTTACATGTTTCACTCAAGCCTACAAGGACCCAAATTAGCGTACCAAGACAATGAATGTAGTTGGTTCAAAATGGGTTTTCAAGGTGAATCAACAATCTGATGGCTCTCTTGAATAGTACAAAGCCAGACTGGTTGTTCCATCAACAACTTGGTCGCGACTACAATGACACCTTCAGTCCAGTAGTTCGCATTGACACCATTTGTCTTGTTATTTCCATTGCATTCAAAAGGTTGGGTTCTTAGGCAACTTGATGTTAAGAATGCCTTTCTTCATGGTGATCTTAAGGAGTTAGTATTTATAGAACAACCTCAAGGGTTTGTTGATTCTAATTCTCCTGACTATGTTTGTCACCTACACAAGTCTATCTGTGGATTGATGCAAGCACCGCACCCCTGGCTTGGTATCACGAGTTTAGTACATTTCTTCTCGACTCTGGGTTTCAAAATTCACCTCATGATGCCTCCATGTTTGTTCTCGCCACTGATACTCAGATGTTAATTCTCCTCATTCATGTGGATGACATTATCTTGACAGGCTCATCTTTGTTGATGATTTCAAAATTTATTGGGATTCTCTCTTCACACTTTGATATGAAGGACTTAGGTCAGTTGAATTTCTTTTTTGGAATGGAAGTCACTTATCAGAAATCTGGAATTCTTCTTTTCTCAAACCAAGTATACCTTTCAATTGCTTCTGGCAATTTGGTATGGATGGTGCAAAACCAATTTTGACTCCTACTTCTGGTGATCATCTTTCCATGAATGATGGCGACATCTTGTCTAATCCTATTGAGTATCTCCAGCTTGTTGGGAGCTAACAATATTTAACACTAACACGACCAGACCTTGCTTATGTTGTTAATGGTATTTGTCAATTTATGTAGTCTCCCCGCACATCTCATCTTTTTGCTGCCAAGCACATCCTGCAATATATTAAAGGCATTTTAGGTTTTGGCCTTCACTTTACTCCCTACAGTTCGTTCACATTAGTTGGTTACATTGATGCCAAATGGGCAGGCTGCTAGACACATGCCGATCTACTTCTCGGGGTCTCACTAGCGGCAAGCCAAAGTGGTAGTGGCGGTAAAGGTGGAAAACATTGAAAACGGGAGAAAACCTCAAAATCTATATTGGAAGATAGGGTTGAGTGGATGGCTCAGATTTTGACATGTGGCACGCATTGAGAGTCTAATAACTCAATGACCTAGTGGGGTCCACCTATGGGTATATGTAATATACTTATAGACGGAAAGCTCGGATCAAGACCATCCAAAGTCAAAATTGACTCAAGTCCTAAAAATGACTCTACAGGAAGGAATCGAGCAGGTAAGTGGTAAATGGGTCCACAGGGCACAATCCGATGATCTAAAATCCCTGTGATACATGCAATGAGATACCCAAAAATTCTCGAAATGGATACTAAATGCTGCAATGGCCTAGATCTGGGCCTAAAATCCTGGCTAACATATACAAACAAATTTGTATACCTTAGGATACACTGATAACTCATGATCTACTGTATCATAACTGAAACAATCATATGCATGTTAAGTATACTCAATCTCCATAACATGCTCATATGGCCATCTGGACCTCATACTCATATTCTTAAAATTGTTCTAGCTCAAGCTCACTCGAATCAACTCGAAACTATCCGAACTGAATTGAAACTAAAATCGAGTAAAAGCCTAAGCCTAAACTGGGGTTTTACATGAGCAATAGGTTGGTTCGATTCCAAACCATCCAACCAAACTACTGAACTAGGATTCGGTGGTTTGATTCTAGAACCAAACCGAACCCGAACTTCCCCAAACAAACCAAAACTAATAAAAAAACTTCAGTTGGTTCGGTTTGGTTCTAAAAAATTTGAAATTATAATAAATAATCAAAATTATTATAGTTTAGATAATAAATCAAATGTAAACATGATTTAACCATCATAACTATA
The DNA here is from genome assembly GCA_033002965.1 of Piper betle. Lineage (NCBI taxonomy): Eukaryota > Viridiplantae > Streptophyta > Magnoliopsida > Piperales > Piperaceae > Piper > Piper betle. The sequence continues at coordinate 21,953 of JAURVB010010700.1, forward strand.
TTAAAAAATATTCTATACATAGATATTATATTAAACATCGTAAATAAATTGAAATAAAATAATGATAGCTCACATAAAACATGAATATAAGGTTTTTTTAAATTTCAATTTTTCAGTCAGATTTGGTCCAATTTCATTTCGAACCAAATTTCATTATACTAGTTTTGGTTACCCAATATTAAAACCTATCCAAACCAATTTTTTAAAGCCAAACCAAAACTAATCGATCCGACAATTTCGGTTTGGTTCAACCGGATACTTCGAAGTACTTTCAATAGGTGTCACGGGTTTCTCCTAATCAGAAAGCTAACTCAAGAAATAAGATTTTCTTATTAGCCTATACAATAATCAACATTATCATTTACGATCGATATGGGACTAACACAACAAAGGGAATAGGATCCCATATAGAAGTCACCCTTGTGGATGGGTGTAATGCTTAGCTTTCGACTTTGGCCTAATTCAAAGTAGTCATAGAGGACATCATTGATGGTAATGAAGCTATGGGATTAATGATAAATTGAATTATTTAATTTAGAAATTAAATATGTTATTGATGATGTGGGAGTAACACAACAAAGGGAATAGGAGTCTACATACAATTCACCCTTGTGGATCGGGTGTAATGGTTAACTTCTGTCTTTGGCCTAATTCAAAATAGTTACAGACGACAGGCGTATGGTAATGAGGCTAGCATGGGATTAATAATAAATTGAATTATTTGATTTAGAATTTAAATATGTTATAGATGATGTTAAAATTATAAAGTCATGTTTTAGGGTTATAATTGTGCAAGTGAACTAATTATCAATTTGATTAGAAAGTTAATTCAAAATGAAAATGATATAATTGAAGATGAATCAAATGTAAGCATTAGGATGATGTGTTGTTGATAGAAAATTGATGCACAATGATAAAAAAATAATGAAAATGATGTAAATGATTCGTATACATTAGTAATTAGTGATAAACTCGATTACATGTTTTGCATATGAAGTGGTACTAACAGGTACTTTTGATAATTAAAGAATTAATTAAAGTTTGAACAGTAAAGAGAAGTCCTTAATGTAACACTCACTGAGGAATGGATGTTACTATACGAAGTTAGTTAACATTGTTTGATTGTCCATGAATTGGTAATGATGGATCAAAAAAAGTTGGACGTGAGCATGGATTGACAATTAATGAATGAGTTAATAGGTATTCAGGAATTATTAGGTTATGTAGTAACAATAGTTATTTTATAATTCCACATGTTTTGTTGTGTCTTCATTTGGGCTGTCTGTGAGTACGTAGGTATCTATTCATTGCATTTATACATCATATATTTAGAAATGGGCATTCGGATTTAGTTGTGATGTATATATACGGAGTAGGAACTTGCCACCTAGGCACGTGACCTTGTTTGGAGTTTCTACCAGGTTCGCTTAAAACCTGTTCCCTATTTTTTACTATATTTTATTGTGGTTTGCTTTATTGTTGCAAGACATGTTAAGTGGCATTTTATTGGATCTCATTTAACACTCGTCATTTAGATGACTATTTTCGGATTAATAACCCTCGAGGATGAGATCCATCGAGTCTGGTTTCAAAAAGAAAATCCACCTCAAGTTGTATTCGAGCCTATAATATTAGCCTTCTGCATGCCTGTATATATTTTTATCGAATTTTCAGTGAAATGAAAGATAATGAAACCAACTTGCATGCACCATGAGCAGGTGCACATCCCAGTCATAATAAGCTCTAAATTAGTGAGCAGGTTGTTCCATTCCCGAGGGATCCTAATAACTCTACGTCTTGGAGTTACCTCACACTCGAAGAAATGAGGACGTTTGGCAGGAATGTTTAGTACAACACACATTTAGACATGTACTTAAAAAAGGTATTGAAGGTGACTCCCTGAGAGTACTCAGCCTTTGTGCTCAAGTGCTAGGAGGATGATATGGAGGAGTGGGAGTAGGGCTTAGGATATACTGGTAGTCTTAAGGGACAAAAGAAATATGAGAAAAATGTAGAGAGAGGCATCAACAGACTAGTCAATTTAGGAATTATTGGGTCCGTAGCCAGATGATTTTCTAGTAGATGCCCTTATGAGAGTTCAACAGAAGTTATAAAATTTTTTTCTTCAAAATGGGAGTCAGCTCTCTCATTTGTCAGTTTATTATAGTTATTTTTGGACCAGTAACATTCATTACTTACGATTTTTTATTATATATTTAGGTGATGATTAAAAGTCTGATATGTCAGCCTAGATGGAGGAGCAGTGACTACTATGTGTACACACACAAACCTGACACGCTATGTTTGGATTGTTGTGTTTTGATTATGATGTATTTGTTTATAATGTGATGTTAAATGTTGAAATGACTGTAAAATCGTTGAAATGATATAACAAATGTGTTGGATAAAATTCTGCAGATTGGATCAAGACCCGCTTTATGTAAAAGTTATTCTGTGAATATGATAACTATAAAGATTATGACGAATAGATGGGTCAAGTCCCGGTGGATGCATAAAGTTATTGTTGATAAACTTTAGTATGCTCTGAAATGGAAGTCATCTGCGATTGTGATGTAATTATATATATATATATATATATATATATATACATATATATTGTGATTTGACGGTGGCCCTTGTTATACTTTTAGGGGACATTCTGTCTGTTCTATTTTAAAATCTTACTGATTTGATCGTAATTATTTTTTTAGTATAAATTGGTTGACATGACATTCACATAGATATCCTGTAAGGATTTTTTGCATCTAATACATGATGAAATTTATATTATATCTTAACACACTGAGAGTAGATCCATTCGAGTTAAGTACAAGTTAACCGACTTAATCGGGTGACCCGTAACATTTTGTTTAGGTTCGCGAGTGAGCCGAATTTGGAATGTTACAACTAATGTGGGGCCTAACTAATGTAATTTGGAATTTGGAATGTTACAACTAATGTAGGTTCCCTTCACACATCTGGTGAAGGACTACACCTGAAACACCATAATCATCACCTGATAATAAGGGGTGAGTCAATAGGTCAATTTGGTTTCAAACCATCCAAACCAAACTATGAAACTAGGGGTTCGGTGGTTTGGTTCTAGAACCAAACTGAACTGAACTTGAACTCCCCCAAAGCGAACCAAAACCGATAAAAAAACTTCGATTGGTTAGGTTTGGTTCTAAAAAATTGAAATTATAATAAATTATTAAAATTATTATAGTCTAGATAATAAATCAAATGTAAACATGATTTAACCTATCGTAATCATATTAAAAAATATTCTATACATAGATATTATATTAAACATCGCATATAAATTATAAATAAAGTAAAATAAACTAATGATAGCTTACATAAAACATGAATATTAAGGGTTTTTTATATTTCTATTTTTCGATCAGTTGTTGTCCAATTCGGTTTCAAACCAAATTTCATTACACTAGTTTCGGTTACCCAATGCTAAAACCAATCCAAACCAATTTTTTTTAAAGTCAAACCAAAACCAACCAAACTGACAATTTCAATTTGATTTGATCGGGAACTTCAAATCGAACCACATGCTCACCTACTTAGAAATCCCCCCTTAAACTATAGGGGGCCCATAAAAGAAACTTTTACAATCGGCATAGATAAATCCCAAAGCTCACTTGGATCTAATACCACTATTTGGCCTTTTAGGCCTAAAAAATAATTTAAAATAGGTGTTATAAGTCTTTTTAATTTAAAAACTTACTTAAAAAGTAAAAAAATTTTATTAATTTATACACAAATCACCATTGTTATTTGTGATCGTTGTGGGACTAACACAAATAGGGGCTTATATACAAGTCACCCTTGTAGAAGGGTGTAATGGTTAGCTTCTATATTTTGGCCTACTTCAAAGTAGTCGAAGAGGACGGGGTTGACGGCAAGGAGGCGGCGAGCTTGGGTCTTTCTGTGCAATTATTATATTGTCAGGCTTGGTTCTATTTGTGCTAGGCCGGCCTGGGAACCTTGTGGATGAATAGTAACCTTCACGATTAGTTTTCATTGTGAGCAGCTACTCATTGAAGATATTTGGAAACACCAAGTTTTAATTTATTCCGTTAAAAAGTCATTGGCCTCCTAACTAATGTGGTATTAACCCAACACCTACGTTAGTTACTAGGGTTGCTAATTGAGCGAGCCAGCTCGTGAGAATTTAGCATTCGGCTCGGTTTGACTCGACATTTAAATGTTCGAGCTTGAACTTGAGATCTTACGAGCCGAGCTTGAGTAAGGTCGTGCTCGACTCGACTCGATTCGGTTATAACTCGAATTCGACTCGAATTCAACTTGTAGCTCGACTTGCACTCGACTCGATAAAATAATATAATAATATAGTTTTTATATTATATTCTATTTATTTATTTATATATATAATATAATAACAAAGAAGTGAGCTAGTTGAGATGGTAAGTATTCAAGTTGTTGATATCAAGGTTGTGGGTTCAATCCACATTGATAGCATTTTTTTTAAATGAGGCATTTTTTACTTTCAATCGAGCCAATTTCGAACTCACGAACGAGTTGTGTTCAAACTCGGAAAAATTAAATAGTTTAAGTGTATTCGAACTCGAACACATAAAAGATATTCGAGTAAAACTTGAACATATAAATTCAAAAGCTCGTTCGATCTCGAGTCAAGTTCGTACAAGTTTCGAACTATTCGAGCACCCCTATTACTTACACAAGTCGAACTCGGCTCAGCTCGCTCAATTAGCACCCTTATTACTTACCATCTTGTAACAGTAATTTATACCCATTTTATTATAAGCAGCTACATTCAAGATATCGAAGGTGCAATTCAGAGTTCAATATACAAAGTAAGTTCGCAGGCGTGTCTCCATGGATATTTAAAGAGGTAATAATATATATCCAAAATAAGTAAAGATATGCAATTTCTATATCTTTCACTGAGACATGGGAAAATTTTTTTGCCATGATTGAAATATTTAAAATCTTGTTAAATGTGATCTTGAATTTGTCTTTAAGTAATGTATTGATTTTGATTATATGATGAACGAATGCTAGCCTTTACTTGTCCATTAGTAAAGCATACGCAAGTCAAAGATAATTACAACTAAAAAGGTTTTCTTACATCTTCTAAGCTTTTTGGTGAAGTGGTAACCCAATATTCTGTATTTAAAAATAATTGTAAACCAAAGCTTTCAATCAATCAACATTGCCTCAACATACTAGGATCGAATTGAAAACTGATATGGTTAAGAGTCTTTCGGCTTAACCACAGGCTTGTATTAAGCTTTTGCCTTGTGGGCACATTACCTTCTTTGATATAAAATATAAACCTTCACAAAGAGTTGGAAAATACATTGTAATTTATATTTAATCTCTGATTTATTCCTTCTTCAATAACAGTCATGGATGATTTAAACAAGTCATTCTCCATATTGACCTACTTTTAACTAAATATCATTAATTTCTAAAACAAATAGGTTAAATTAGATTGAATGACCATTGTTTAACATTGCCAAACTCTTCAAGGGTAGATATAAAAAAATTGCCTGGTAATTGCTATAACGCGGTCAGCAGGCATTGACAACCATGAAAAACCTTTAATAACCAGATAATATTAACAAAGAACAATTGTACTAACCGAATAAGCACTTCAATTCGAATTAATATTACACTCAATTATACCCTAAATGTTTGCAGAAGCAATAGTCCCAATTAGCTTACACACCTGAAATTCTACTATCTCTAATCATATGTTTGTGGAATGTATAACTTAGCGTATAAATAATTATTATACAATTTTTTTTTCAAACCACTAAGAATACAAGAAAATGTATTTTACAGGTAATATAAATTAGTCTTCGTTAAGCCTCACATGAGGGCAGAATCCAAGAGGCTCTCCTCTTGTCCAAAGATTTCTCAGTTCTCCCCTTTTTCTACCTAAAGCCAAAACACTCACTGCAAAAAGTGTTGTTCAAAAGTAGTTAAAATAAGAAATTAGCAATCCTGGTCTCACTAGGTAATTCTGATATATGTACAGAGGAATAGAGAAGATCATAGAGCTGTCATCTTCACCATCTAAGGAACTTAGTTCTTTGTGGAACAGATCGAAGTAATAAACAGTTAGCAGGTATGGTTGAGAGCGCAACTGGCACGCCCAAGGTGGGGGGAGGCAAAAAATGAAAGCAGTGAACCAGTATTTTAGTACAGTTGAATATGCAAGACCACTTTAACCAAATGCAGACCTTAGGAATTATTATTGAGATTGGCACATAGACAAATTAGGGTTTAAGCAATACATCAGTTGATCGGAAAATTTGTATCAGCTTTTGGTTGAGAAAGAAAGAGTGCCTCACACCCAATTTTAAATAAAAACTGAATGTGCGATTTCTTCATACAAAGAATCAAATCCGATTTCAAAAACCAGAGGACGTAAATTTCAAGACCAAGGCATAAATGGACTCAGGTTTGGTCAATAGTTGGTGAGTTTGGCTGGGCAAAAAGAGGTTCAAAAAACAAAGGCTTTTGGTTGAAAAGGATGCTGAAGGGAATGATGGTCCTCTATCCAACTCTTCATTGGTATCAAACCTAAGGATTTATCTGCTCTTGTATCAAACCTAGGGATTTACTACTCCCTCTAGCATGTGTTCTCTAAGTTAACTGCTAATAGAAGACATACCGAGAGTAAATGGAACAATGTAAAGAAGAGCCGGCTGACCATGGCCGTCCATCAAATTCAATGCCACGTACGTGATAAGAAGGCCTGCATTTTCAAGGAATCCAGAAAACATCACTATTGCACAGTTTAGGGAATTGGTATCCATGAAATGATCATGTCTATCAATCCAAAACATATAAATTTTTGCTAACCTGCACCATAGGCTATCATTGTCCATAAAAAATATCCATTGCGTAGACTTTTCTTGGCAGCCCAATCATACCTGAAGATGATGCACAAAGAAAGGCAAGGTTACATACAGCTTCATCAAGATTAATAGAATGGAATCTATTCCTGTTCACAAATAAGAAAGCAGTAAACTCTTGGATGAGAAAATATTGCATAATCAACAAATGATAGGTGACACTGTCCACAAGCACGCAGTGATGCAAGAAAAATAAAAATTTAAGAAATGCTCACACCAGTAACCCTTATTATTTCCAGACCTCAAACAAAAAGCGACTAATAATCCAGGCAGAAGGATGTCGCCAAAACCAATAATGCTATAGCCACCCCATGGGTCAAACATTCTGGGGATCTTCAGCAACATCGGAATGCCATCTTCTCCACTGTTATCACCCCGCGCAACCTACAGTGCAAGCAATCAGCATTATCGCTAATTAAAGCAAAACAAAACCCTGAGCAGGAAGGGAAAATAATTAGAACCAAAATAAGAACCACAGGGAGCTAGTAACATACCACAATCATTACACTTTCATGGAACAGCTTCTTTGAAAGAAAGACCCAGAAGATGTCATAGAAGAATGCACTACTAAGAAGCACTGTTCCCACCTAATTTCACGAGAGAAAAAAAATTATAGGCAAACCTATACGAATACTACCTTATTCTTGGAACTCAGAAGTATGAAATGAAACAAAATCTTCCAAGCAAATATATTTACATGAGGCCATCTTCCCACATTCCCAATCGGTCATGGCAAACCAACAAAGATTGAAATAAACTTAAACTTCTGGGAATGGATAGGGTCAAGGGTCGCCCTTTTGGATCTCCGACCTGTATTGGAACGTCTAAAAAGAGAGATCTCAGAGAGATCCCGGAGAGATCTCAGAGAGATCCCGGAGAGATCTCAGAAATACTAATATAAATAACTATACAATATATAATACCTATCAATTATATGAACATTAGTTCAAATCAACAATCAAATTAATATTTTTATTCATAAAATCACAATTAGATGATCTTTTAACCTAATGGCACCTTTAGTTTTTATAATTTTTTTAGAATAATTGCATAATTTTTTCTTCTAGTTCTATTTTTTAATATAATTTGTGAAAGTTATACTAATAAGCTAAACAAATACGATTGCAATATACAAAAATATTACGTGCCAAACTTAAATATATATAATAAACAGTTTTTATAACTTATTTACATTAAATTATCTATAAAAGTACTTATATCAAAAGTTCACATTAATCTACAAACAACTATTTGCAATAAATAATTTTTTAAAAAATATTTATAACAAACATTTACAATAACATAATTTTTTTAAAATGACATTTGTATAAAAGTATTTATTTGTTTATAAAAAACTATGGGATGGCTAGACCTGCCTTGGCCGGATCTGGACCCCGGATGGCCCAGATTAAAGTTTGGCACAGGAATGGCTTCCTGCCCTTGGCTGAGAAAATTTTTTCTCATTATATATTATATATATATATATATAGAAAGAGAGAGAGAGAGAGATTTTCATGATATAAAGAGAAACTTTAACTATGAGAATCTTTAAGAAACTTGATAAGTATCGTCAGATTCAATTAGATGGTGGAAATTAAGATTGAGTTAGTTACGTAACTAACTCCATCTTTTGATTTGGTGCATTTGTTCAGATTTAAAGACTCTTGAGAAGTTTCTCACGTTTTAAAGTTTCTCTTTGTATCATAGCTCCCTCCCTCCCTCCCTCCCTCCCTCTCCTTCCTCTCCCTCTCCCACTGCTGCCCGCCTGCCGTCCAGCCCTCTCCCTCCCCCGCTGCTACCAGCCCCCCACCCCTAGGTCACCTTCACCTCCCTGACTCCCCACAGCATCCCATCCCCTTCCCTTTCTTTCTCCCCTCTTCCCTCCTTGCTTCCCCCTCTCCCTTCCCTTCTTGGGGAGGTGTTCCATCTCGGGGACCTCCCGAGACCATATCTCAGCGAGATCCCGCGGGAAGGCAAACCTTGGATATGGTAGTTTAAAGTGAACTGAAAGATAGAAACATGCTATTTATCTTTTGCGATAGAAACATGCTATTTTCTTTGGCCACCAAGTTTGCCAGACAGGATTGTGGGTTAAGGAAGTAGTGAACACTAAGGGGAAGAAATGAATATGAAGGCATTAAAGGAAAGGCTAAAAGGAATCATCAGATTACTGGATAGGAGATTTTGTATACATGGCACCTTTAGAGCATCATACTCAAAAAAGCTATGTGACAATGTAATTATTTACACAGATAAATTTGTAGTGGTCAATTTTTTTTTCAAAAAATAGTTAGAATGTGGCAGTGGAGCGACTGGCTTAGATGGTGATAGGGGAATTCTAGAGAATATTTGAGACATTTACAAAGATGCAGAGAAGTAGCAATCACCTTGAGATTTGGTATGCGAACAATCTGGAGGACAGTAATTATCAGCGCTATACCCTGTAAAAATAATTCAAAACACTCGTTATTTTCTCCTTGTGGCAAGTGACAATAAAAAGTTAGCAGCAATTTCTTTGTAAGTATATCAACTTTAAACCATCTATCCGGACTAGGAAAAAAAGCATTAGGATTACCAGCCTGATTAGAATGGCAGTTAATCATTTATTCACATTATAGCCTAAAAATTCAAGGAAAACAATCTTGCAAGCTGAGAAGTCATGAAACATCAAATTGCAAGACCAGTATGAGATGACATCAGCACCTAGTATGAAAAAGAACTGGTTTTTGCTGCAAACATTCAAATACATGCATCTTTAAAGAGTGGCTAGACTAGGCCTACACGCATCTAATCACAATGATACGACATACTAAAAAAATTGGTAAATTTCAAGAACTAACAATTAACCTCTAAAAAAGAAAACTAATAGGATAAAAATGCCTGAAATGTATGTATAAAAGAAAAACCTATATATGAACAAGTTAAACTTCTACTAAATGTCTAAAATACTATAGAAAGCACTTAATATATGAATGAAAAATGTAACATGTCAAAATGAATCAGGATTAAAATAAAGCAAAGTGACAAAGGGAAACTGAACCATCCATCTCAATCATCTACTGGAAGCTTAGAAACTGAAACCATAAGAAAATAAAAATACTCCAAAATAATTAGAAACTTACAAGAATGTCTTGGCCGATCCAGGCAAACCTTTTTCCTCGGTAGACTGCCCAAATAACAGCAAATGTTATACAAAAGGGAGATATGGCAAGTGTGAGGTAAGACATAGCTCCAAAGAATGGCACTTTGATAAATGACTCCCCGCCACGTTTGAACCACCTAAACGTCATCCAATTGATTAAATGGTGGCCAAGGAGCATCATATAGTTATTTAGAACGAAAAAAAATCAAAACAAGGAGTAATAAGACACGAAACAAACGAAAATTAAATGCAACTAAGGGCTAAAAAGATTGGGAAAAAACACTTGATCAATCAATTATGTTGGTCTGACATGGTACTTGTTCAGTTTACTACACAGATGCTTTCACTTTTTTCCCTGACAGTTAAATCTTTTCATCAACTACGATATCATAGGTTGTAAACCTGGGTTACATCTCTTCTTTCACACAATAGAGGATCTAAACAATCAGTTATATTTGGTTTTAAGACTTGATCTGGCACATAGTCAGTTGATAGTTATTATTGGGGTCTTCCATAACACCTTAGCCTTTTCAACATCTTGGTTAAAACCATTTAATGAGAACAAATTATGAAAAATTGGATTGTTTGACTAATGCTAAGCCATGACGAAATACCCTCTGGTTTACCATCAATAGCTTGAAAAATAAAATATTTTGTCCAGTGCAATGAGAAGGCATTTTGATAAAATTATTGAAAATCAGGTCTTCCACAAGTTCCCATCATTCAGTGAGCAATAATGATCGTCAGACAAAAATTGATGAACGACTCATTAAAAATGTTTTATGCAATAATAAACATTACAGCAAAAAAATTTGAAGGCAATATATAGAGTTGAGTTTTTCTTCTTTTTTTTCAACAAAACAATTTAAAGAAATTTGTCATTATGATATAAAAAATGGCAACTATACTTTTGTCCACTAGCAACTATTCATACATTAATTATAAGACAAGACCACGACAACAGCAACATAAAATGAGTGTAAATAAAATTGTGCTGATAAAAGAGTAATTCATGCTTCAACAAGTAAAATAGGAAGCAATTCTTTGTCAACCAAATTACCAACCTGGATAATAAAGCCACCAAACATGTTTGTAGACCCTGGATTTACAATAATGAAAATCAACACTCATATAATCAAGAAACAACCAGAATCCACAAGTAGGAAAAAACAGCATACCTCAACACCTCCGATGCAAAACAGAACCACCAAAATCTCCACAAACCAGTAGGACATCTTTTTGTAAAGTAGGACCAAAAACATGAAGCAATGACAACAAAAGGAGAGCAGATGCAGTATTGATGTCTACCACACTACTAGAACAAGTCTTTCCTACATTAATTGCTTCATCTGGGGCATCCTACACAAAGAAATATAAAAATTAATAAATGAACCAGCTTACGAAGACCTGTTGAATGAGCGGACTATCTTTATCAAGATGGAAAAACCAGAGATTATCGAGATTAAATGAATGACTATACAGAAAACCTTGAGTGGTTTTCTAGCTCAAGTGATGCTTCCCTTGCTGTCCATGCAGACCAATAAGATGCACACAATATCGTTCCAACAGCCATAAGCCAAAGAAAGACTTCACCAGTATCAACAAGTGTGTGCGCTCTGGAGAATATAATTGCACTTCCACTGGAAAAAAACAATAAATTGTAAGAAAAAGAAATCCTTAAATGCTTTATGCACTACATGTTGCCCTCGAATGGCCCACGTCCACTCAATTGCTCTATATACAGTAAGTTCAACGCATCTCTGTTGCAGTCACATAGGAAACACCAGGATTTTGAATTTATAAGAAGCTTAATACTTTCAGGCATTCGACAATGGAAATTTTTGCAGTAAGGTAGCAGAAAAAAGCCAGAAATTAGAACATTTCACATATTGATCAGATTAAGGAAGACTACCATAAGCAACAAGTACCACTTAAGTAATATGAAAAAGTGTATCCACCTTTAGCCCCTTTGTGGATTACATTTTCAAGGCTACTACCGGCATCCAGAGGGAGCATGACAGCAGGAATCTTTATATTAAGATCTGTTTCATTCCTGTCGCAGACCATTTTGTACAGTTCTGCATGATAACATTGACTCATATCTAAGCTGATGAGTAGCATAAAGTTTAAAATAATCAAAACGCAAAAAAGAGTATAAACATAAAATTCACTGGGGAGCTCAGAAAATAAGGAAGAAAAAGGAATATCAGGAAAGTTTAAAAAATAAAAACTAAAACACCTTTTCAGAGTTGATAACTAGTAGAGCTGATGCACCAGATGCTTGAGCAACACGAGCTTTTGTGGTAAATTTGCACGATCCTCTGTGAGCCAAGAGAACGTCACCATTAACCTGGAGATAATGGGCTACTGTTATCAGTGAAGTAATGACAGAATATTTTTGAGCATAAGAATCTACAATGAAAGATAAAATATGAACCTTATTTTTCAGCTCGGAGCAACTGTCTCCTGGGGTAGCCAGAGAAAGTTTTGTTCGGTTGGCATTCTTCTCCTTCGATTGCATGAGAGTACCAAAGCGAGCCCCCACACCAACGTATTCTTCACCTTCTCTGTCATCCACCCATATTTGAACTTTGACCTAATTTACAGCAAAAAATTGCACATAATTTATGCAGGAAAAGCTACTGGACCATTATAATGAATATCAAATGAAATCTTAATTTAATCACAACATTGGCGAAAAAAAGAACACTCCCCACGAAAAGAAGTGGGAGCAATTAGAACATAACAAACATAGGAAACCTTAATAAGAATGTTATCCTTAAAGATGGCATACAAATTACAGATAAACAACATGAATACAGTGAGCAGAAACATACAAGTTACAATTTTTTAGCATATTTCATAGTAACTGTTCATTTTTAAGTTAATAGATTAGAGCAAAGGTAAAAAAATCAAAACTAAAAAAAAATTCGCGGCCAAAAATGAGCGTCCAGTTCCAAATACAACCCTTGACCTCAACAAATTTGCAGCAAATTTTCATCAGGGGTCAAATGGAACATTTTCCTACTAAACTGAACCCCCATCAATAATCAAACAGCATAAACAACACTAAAATTTCAAAATTTGCCACCAATTTTCCCGTCTTTCCTCATCCACAGGAAACCCATATCCCACAAATTAGCAAGCACACAGATAAAAATCCTCACAGAAAACAACATGCGAGATGAACCCCCAAGAAAAGCCCACATTCACTTCCATCTTAGCTCAAAAACTTGCCAATTCCCAGCTTTCACCACACCCTCATAAACAATCCAACACAAACAGAAACATACCAGCCAAAGCAACAAGAAATTCCCAAACTCATCACCATCTCACCTCCAAACCCACCCATTCCCCCATCTTCCCCACATAAAAGATAATCCGCTGAATTATCACAGAATAGACTTCCATCTCATAAAAAGGGCCAAAAATTCACTTCCATCCAAGCACCAAGCCCGCCAATTCCCCATAATTTTCTACAACACAGCCAACATAGCAGCCAAACCATAAAAAATAATCTCACATACGCTTCCATCCCAGCTCCAAAACCTTCTCTCCCCAACCATATAAAAAATGCACTCAATTAGCGGCATACCAACCAATCCATTTCACTTCCATCCCACCCCAACCCTCATCCCAAGATCTCACCTTTCCACACAAAAACCAGCAAGATAACAACGAAGCCACCAAACATTCCACCAACTCCCAAACTTCCTCCCGACCCACAACAAAAATCAACAACAACAACAACAAAGAAGAAAAGAAAAAGGCATAAAAATCCTGACCAGAACAAAGACGTTCTCGCACCCAGGCTGCTTGGGCGCTAGCTCGTCGTCATGGGCGATGTCTCCGGCAAGCACCCGGCCGGGAGCAGCCGCCAGGCACAGCACCACAGCCGCCAAAGCCAGCCGCAATCGATCCAATTCCATGGCGAGCTACAACAGTTGCATCAACGCAGCAAGAACCACAACATCATCTCCCAAAATCGACAGAGAACAATCGAAAAACACCAAAAAGGAAGCAACTTTCTTCTATTTTTTTTGCCTTTTCGGAAGGTTTTGGGAGATTTTTGTTGAAAGTTGGGAGAATTTTGGGAATCTGGTTCTTCCACAGCGAGTGCCGAGTAGCAGGAGGGGATGATTTTGACAGGGAGGATTTTGTGTACGCCCATTTTTGGTGCGCCCCAAGTGGAGACAATTTATTAGTATTTATTATTTAGCTGGGTTAATAATTAATTTTTTTAAGTAAAAAATTAGTATAAGCGCCATAGGTTAAGCTCATCAAGTGCTCCCTCCAGTCACTGGTTTTTCCAGGATCTCACTGTTTTGTCTTAGTTTCTTTCACTGTGGGTGTTAGTTATTGTTGGTTACTTGAGAGATGTTAGATTGGGGTATTGACAGCCCACACAGAGCTGTTTGGTTGAGGTTTGCCAAAGCTGCCCTTGGTTGTTTGATTGGTGCATGCATCTGCTTACTCAGGGGACGATCTTCTGGTAAGCTGTTTGGTGGGGGTTCTTGTGTGATAGTTACACTTTCTGCAGTTATACGTTGTTTGGCATTTTGGGATTCAGCAATTGATGATTGCCTTACCTTGGTGGGTGCCGACTTCTGATGCTTTGTTTTAATCCGTCTCGCTTACCTTCCTCTTCCTCTTAGCTATGCTTAAAATTATCTCTTGGAATTGGAGAAGAGCTGCCCGAAAGCTTTTGCTAGCATGACTTGAATAGATTGGTCCAACTTCACAGCCCTGATCTCTTTTTCATTGCGGGAACTCGGCTGCACGGTGATATCACTCCAACTCTTGCCAAATTCTTGGCCTGAATTTTCTTTCATTCAGATTCTTAGCACCGGAAAGTCCGGAGGACTTGTTTTTTGCCGTCAAATCTCGCATAGCCTTTACTGTCTTTGGGAAAATCTAGTAGAATTATTTGGGGCACGTCTCCTTCCTTGCTGCCCCTTCCCGTTTTTATCTTGGCTGCTGCTTGCAAAGAACCTCACAGGGATAATAAACATGTTTTTCTCTCGGGTCCCTAGCTGGTATTTGGTGACCTGAATATTGTTCTTAACCAATTGGAAAATGTTTAACACCTTGATTTAAGGGCTAGAACAAACTGAATTGAATTAATAAATTTTTAGGATATAAATTTATAATTCATTAAAATGGAGAATCAATATAAAAAGAACTAACACTCAAGGTGTGAAGGAATCTAACGGGCAAACAATATTATAATGCATGCAAGATACCTATGATTGAAATCATATAAATATGATATCCTATATTAGTTGAATTTATAAAAGAAATTAAATTTTGAGGAAATCAAATAGTCTTCTTACATGTAAATAAGATGATAAAAAAATTACATAACCTATATAATAATTATCATTCAATTGTAGAAGAGTCTAACGAACATTTCATAAGATCATTTAACATCTATAGAAATATTCTCAATGTGTTACACCACACTTCCAAATCATTTTCATCATTTTAGCATAGATTGCACATCCATCAAGCTGTGAGCTTACCATGTTTTCACATGGGCTCTTCTCTTATAATTACAATAATCACATAAGCTCTCCAACTCATGTTCTTTTGTCGTTCAGTGTACTTACACAAGTATTGTTTAGTACCTAAATATTTATTTACCATCAATTCGAGGACTTTGAAGCTTGAAGTAACCCAACTTACACACGATATATTAGACTTGTGTACCACAGAATATTTTGCCGGCTAAAGAAGGGGAAATACAATTAGGTACAGAAAAATTTGCAAGCAGTAGCAATACATGCA
>JAURVB010010701.1:0-22302 GCA_033002965.1 Piper betle
ATTGGATCCGTATGAGTTAGGTTCGGGTTAGCCAACCTAACCGGGGCCCGTAACATGCCGGTTCGGTTCACGAGCGTGAACCGGATTTGGGGTGTTACACTTAGAAACCAAGATTTTAGCATCATGACACTCATGTCAAAGTTTTTGATCTAAGGCCCAGCTCCTCGACACTCACAAACTAAGATTTTAGTGTTGCATCACTCATGCCCTAACCATATTTTTTGGTTATTTTTCATGATTTTACTCGATGTGTACTATGGTTATGGATACTTAAACATTATATGATGATTGTTAATAGTGTTATTGGTATATAGTATGACATGATCATCATCTTCATGTCCTGACATAGCATGTAGACATGTAAGCTAGTGTGGCTTGTGAAGTAGAATTATATTATTCTTCAGATTGGGACGATTGCAGCTGAGCATCCAGGAGTTCAGAGTTGCATGCTGACCAAGTCCGTGTTTATTCGTTATTTGGGCTGTTTTATGAACTTCTATTTGGCAAATTTTAGACAGATTAATCGTGATTATACTATGTTTTCTAACATGTTATTGTGTTACAGTTATACAAGTTATCATGTTCTCAAGTAGTCAAGTTATCAAGATATAAGTAGCAAGTTAAACTTATGGTTTTCAAGTGTTAAGTTGAAGAGCAAGGCCTAGACGTAATAACATGTTTTCATGTAATTTTATTTAAACTCACGATGGTTTAGTAGATGTACAAAACCAGAGACTTTAGTGCATCTCCCTTAAGCACGAACCGAAGTCCACGTTCCATGACTATTGTTTTGGTAGTGCTAGTGATCACCAATGGTTATTATTAGTTTTGTGGGAGCCACCTCATCTCTCAATATCAAATCAAGATGCAATAGCTCACAGGAGGTACTCATTTACTAAAATTATCGGGAGTCGAGGCAACTCAAGACCCAAGACTAAAAAGTTGTTTTCGGATTTGCACGTGTTCTCATGTGTGTTCATACCATCCATGTTCCGTATTGAACACATGTTCGGTATTATTCAAGTTATTATGTTGAGTTATTTTACTAGAGCTTACATGTAAGTCACATGGGTAATTTAACTCAACAATTTTTTCATAATCATGTACTAATTAAGTTAGTCTACTAGGACTTGTGAGTAAGTCACATGAGTAGAATTAATTAGTTAATTTAAGTTATTCAGTTATCAAGCAATACATCACGTTTATGTTAATCAAGTGTTTTGTTATGTTACAAGTTATTCTAGTTATCATGTTATTTGCAAGTACATGTTATATGTTATTCATTTATTTCATGTTATATTCATGTTCAGTAAAATGCAAGAATGATCGATGTTTTACTTGGTTTATACCTTGTTTAATCATTCGCAGACTAGTCTTATTTTCTCCATTTACCTGTTTACTAATATGTAAGTAGTGGAATCAATATTGTTATCAATACTGGGTAGACAAGTTTGCTTGTACACAAACAATTAGAGGCTTTCGAGTGACGGGATGGAAGAACTCACCTTATTAGGAGTTTACTTTATTTGCTTCTTAGTATAACAATTTAGTGGACCATTTTGCTAGCAGGTATTTGGACAGATGTATTTTATTTGGATATATAGACATATATAGTGGATATGTATAGTGATATAATTAAATGATCTATAGTTAATTTTATTTGCACACAATTTATATATTTACTTCGTTAAGTATTATTAATCAAACATGTCCAAATAATTAATATAATGATTCCCGTTTATGAAGTTATCATGTGTATAGATTGGGGTAGTGCGGATGATTGTCATAAAAGGATCTAGGGAAACTCTAAAGAAGAGGTTAGTAATTACTATTAAAGCAAGTAATTTGCATAGGTTCATGCTTTGTATTTATAATTCATGTTCCTTCATATTTTTCCATGTTGTTTGCTTGTTCTCTTGAAAGTTTTATGCTTCTGCATCATAATATCATCCATGAAATTGATGTATGATATGTTAAATTATGTTTAAAAAATATTGTAAATAAGTTTTGCAAGTAATTTAAATGATCTAACAATGATCTAGATTGCTTAAACGAGATATAACATGTTTTGAAATAGTTTACTCTAAATAAGTGTGTTTTCTTGAGATAAATATCATGAAAAGGTAGGCTAAATTAAATTAGATTAAAAACTTGTTACAACCCATGATTTGATGTTTTGAAAATTTTAAAACCTTGTTTTTGTTAGATAACAATCGAATCAAAAACAGAAACAATATAATGTTTTAAAACCAAAACCCTAGTTCTAGCGCCTGGGCGCTAACTAGCAGCTCTGTACGCTTCGCATAGTAGAAGTTGAGGAAGATGACTCAACCCTATAGCACCCAAAGCTGGGGCTACAGGAGCTGCGACACTCAATAAAGCGTGAAATAATAATTAGGTTCCAAAATAGTGCCGCAACACTCCAACTCATGGCTTTGAAGGCTGTGACGCTCACTTAAAATTATGTCCTAAGTGCAGCGCTGTAACTCTCAAACTCACAACTTTTAGAGCCGTGACGCTGGCATACAAAGAAGTGCTTATGGGTTTTCAACCCAGCAGTACTCAGGTCCAGCACCGCTGAGCTCGTACCCCAATCCTAATCCCTGATTTCTTGTTTATTTTTCATGCTTATGCTTCATGATTGTTGTGTTTATGAATACTTATTGCTTGTATGATGTTCTATGATTGTTAATAGTATTATTAGCTATAGTATGACATCATCATCATATTAATGTCATGGTATAACATGTACACAAGTATGCTACTCTAGGTTGTGAAATAGAATTATATTATTGTTCAGACTAGGATGGTTGCGGCTGAGTATCCATAAGCTCAAAGTTGCACTCTGATTAGGTCCATGCTTACTTGTTATTTGGTGTTTATGAAACGTTGTTTGGATTAATCGTAATAGCACCGTATTTTTTGACATGTAATCATGTTATCAAGGACCAAAGTCCATGTTTTATAGCTTTTGTCTTTACAGCGCTAGTGATCACCGGTGGTTTTTATTTATCTGAGCACTTGGGTTTTATGTCAGCTACCGCATCTCCCAATTAGTCTGATCAATAATAGAAATCTGTATCACAACCCAAACTGGCTTACATACCTACATTTTATGTTGTGACATGAACATGATGATGTTGTCATACAATATGTTAACAACACAATTAACAAGCATAGAACATTATACAACCAGCATACATGTTTAATGAATCATAAAGAAACATAAACATGAATTAAATTGAGAATTTAGGTTAGGGTTTGAGTGTTGCGGCTTTAGACTTGAGTGTCGTGGTGCAAAAGTCCATATTAATTTTTACAGCATCTGAATGTTGTGAAATTCATTACAGGGAGTACGAGCATAGTGGCATTGGATAACGCTAAACCATACGTCAAGTGAGTGTTGCACCGCCGGTAGATGCTGGCTTGGGTACCCTGGCGTGGAGCCTCTACTTCGAAAACTCATATACATAACACTGTGGCACAACTAATCAGTTTTGTGGCTAGGGTTTCAATTTTGGATTTGTCAATCTTTTTAGTTTTTGATCCGATTTTTATCAAAAAAGATTAAGATTTTCATGATCTCTAAACATCAATCATGGGCTATAATAGGATTTTAATCTATGATGATTCAACCTACTTTTTAATGATTTTAAATTTGAGAAAAACATACTTGTAAGATGTAATCAAGTACTAATTATGCTATAACTTAACTAATCAACCTTAGATCATTGTTAAATCATAGAAATTACTTGTAAAACTTATTTATAGTAAGTCTAAATATAATTATCATCTTATACACCAATTTAATGGATCAAACAAACATGTGCATGCATAGAACATGTTGGAAAACATACCAACAACATGGAATATCATGGTACATAAAAATGATGCATGAATTTGTGCAATTAACTTGTTTTAGTTGTAATTAATAACTGCCTTTTTGGTGATTTGCCAAAATCCTTGCACCACAAACCCCCTCTGCATGCTTCTCAAGGAGAGAGAAAACAAGTAGAGAGAGAGAGAGGAGAGGAGAGGAGAGAGGCATTAGAGTAGAGGGAATGGGAGAGAGTTGTTGGCCAGGACTTGCAAAAGTGAAGAAGGTTGATTCCTCCCTATGCCTTAGATACTCCCATCCTTTTCCACTTTTCATATAACCTTCCACAACTAATCTTAGATGACTAAACTACTCCTAGACCCCCTACATGGATCCTAAAAGGGTAGACTTGGACAAACTTGTCTACAACCATTGATCGAAATTGACTTTTGAGTCAAATTAGGATCTTAACTTATCCAAACATACTTGGCTTCACTTAAATCGAACCAAGGTATAAATAAACGTTTAGCCTCTTTAACAATTGATTTTCATGACTAATATTCTGTTGGTGATCTAGACTTAATCCATATTTTACCATGTTCAGCTTGTGTAACACCTTGATTTCGGTTCACCTAAGAACCAAATCATCAGAAATATTTGGATCGAGTCGAGTTTTGTCTAAAGCTGCTAATGCATAAGACTCGATCAATAATATAGATCGAAATAACCCAATTGGCATCTTGAGAATGTAAGATATTACTAAATATTCATCAAAACACATCAAATATAAATAAAAGTATGAAAGAAAATAATTGCGCTGAGCATAAGTGTGTGTAGAGTTTATCTATCCTCCCACCAAAGCTGACTCAAGATGACAAGACCTATATATATAATATGAAAATCATCAGTAAAATAACTAGTACAAACTGGCAAGTAGAATCTAATATTCCATGAGAAAGAAAATAATATACATATCTTCCATGTGAACTGTTGAAGGGCACTAATCAAGAGCTGCCAGCCTCGGCTTGACAACATCCCATTCTGACTCGTCAAATGCCTCGACATTTTCTCATTTTCTTTTGTGCCCGTTGGGACTACCATTATATTCTAAATCCCTCTACATCCTCCATATATCTTCTGGCTTGAGCACGAATACCAAGTACTCTCAGACATTAACTTTTCGTACCCTTTTAAAGCACATGTTCAGACATGCGTGTACCAAACAGTACCCCTAAACCTCTACATTTCTCTGGGTGTGAGGAAACTCAAAACACGGAGTTGTCAATATCTCTTTGGAATGGAATGACCAACTCACCAATCCAGAGCCCAGCTTTGACTGGCATGTGCACTGTTCGCGGTATGTACGAGTAGATTTTACCATCTCTTGTCTCACTGAAAACTTGATAAAATCATATATAGGCCTAGGATCTCAAGGGATATATTCCTTGAAGGTTATTAGCCATGGAAGCAAAATACGTCTAAACGGCCTATGTTAAGTGGGGCCCGATAAAACAACCACTTAACACATCTTGCAATTTAGAAATCAAATCTACAATAGACTATAGCGAAAAAATCTAAGAAGAGTCCTTACGGACCGTGGTTCAAGCTCCCAGTGTAATGCATATTCGTGGTGTGCTAAATAAACAATAAAGAAAATAGCGCTAAATAAACCTACAACTAAATATCCATCATGCAAATCATTACATAATGAAGAAAATAACTAATAAACAAATAATAAATAAATAAATAAATACACTTATGAATAAATAGATAAATAATAACTACATGAAAATAAATAATACTCTATTCATAAAATAATATTATCATTATAATATATAAATACGCAGCTAACAGGAGTAAATATCAACATCAACTCGCCTTAGTAAACATATAAATAAATAAATATTAATTTGATAAATAGTTAAATAAACAAATAGTTAGTATTAATTAATCGTGAATAATAATAGTATAGCTATCTAATACAAATATACATAATTAATACAAATAAATAATAACAAAAGACTTCTGCTTAGTAGCATCGCCAATGACCAAACTTACAAGGAAGGGAGTTAAGGTCGAATGGAGTAGTAAGTGTGAGGAGAGTTTTAAGTCTCTAAAGTAGAGTCTAACAACTGCTCTAGTCTTGACACTGCCAAATGGTAATGAAGGATTCGTAGTCTTCAGTGATGCATCCCTGTTCGGTTTAGGATGTGTCCTTATGCAGGGAGGTAAAGTGGTGGCCGATGGCTCTCGTCAATTGAAAATTCATGAGCAAAATTATGCAACCCATGACTTGGAACTGGCAGCAATGGTTTTTGCCCTTAAGATTTGGAGACACTACTTGTATGGAGCCCAGTTCGAAGTCTTCACTGACCACCAATGTTTGAAGTATATCTTCACCCAGAATGACCTTAACCTTCTGATAGAGGCAGTGGATAGAGTATTTGAAAGACTACGACTTTCAAATCTTATATCATCTAGGCAAAGTGAATGTGGTAGCAGGCGCGTTGAGTCGGAAGGGCAAAGTAGACAAAAGTCAGCAGCTAACTAGACTTGGGCTATGTCAACAAAAGTGGTGGCTATCAACCCTATGTAGCAATTAACAGGATTACTGGCAAATTTGGTTATTTCCAACGATTTGGTTGATCTGGTTAAGCTAGCACAAATGGATGATGAGGAGCTGAATGAAATGTTGGACAAGACTCCTGACATTGTAGCTGATTTCAATAGTGTAATCAGATTTAGAGGAAGGTTGTGTGTACCCAAGTATGATCCACTGAGGTGGAATCCCTTGAAGGAGGTTCATCGCTCAAAGTTCTCGATACACCCTGGAGTTACTAAAATGTATCAAGATTTAAAGCGAACCTACTGGTGGATTGGGATGAAGAGGGATGTTGTGGATTTTGTCTCCAAGTGTGAGACTTGCCAACAGATCAAAGCCCAACATCAAATACTTGGAGTACTATTGCAACCGTTAGAAACATGAACTTGGAAATGGGAGTGTGTCACTGGCGATTTTATTGCAAAGCTCCCAAGGACTCAGAAGAAGCATGACTCCATATGGTTAGTTGTGGACCAACTAACTAAGGTAGCTCACTTCATCCCCACCGAATCAATGAAGACAGCAAAATATCTGGCAGGATTGTATGTTGACAATGTTGTCAAGTTGCATGGGATTCCAAAGGAGATAGTCTCCGACCGAGATCCCCTATTCACCTCACATTTCTGGGAAGCTTTCCAAAAAGCCATGGGGACTCAAATCAAGCTGAGTACAGCATATCATCCCCAAATTGATGGTCAAAGTGAGTGAACTATTCAAAATTAGGAAGATTTGTTAAGAGCTAGCATTCTTGACTGGGGAGGTGACTGGGAGAAATACTTAGCCTTGGCTGAATTTACCTACAATAACTCTTACCAAGCCAATATAGGGATGGCACCATTTGAAGCCTTATATGGTAGGCTCTGCAGATCTCCATCGTGCTGGCTGGAGTCTACCGAAGCAGTCATAGTTGGGCCAGAGATGGTGAGAGAAGCAACTAAACCTGTGAAACTCATTCAGCAAAGGCATAAGGCAGCTCAGGATCAACAAAAGAGGTATACTGATACTCGAAGGAGGGACCTAGAGTTCCAAGTTGGGGAGTTTGTGTACCTAAAGACAACTCTTACGAAGGGGGTGATCAGATTTAGAACATGAGGGAAGTTGAAGCCAAGATTCATTGGACCGTTCCCAATCTTGGATCGAGTTGGAAATTGTGCATATAGACTAGCATTGCCACCAAGCCTCTTTGAATTAGGATAATACAAATTAATGTAATTAATTTAATCGAACTACTTAATTAATTAAATTACTATTAATAATGATAGCGACTAAAAATTATAACCGTAAACTAAATCATCAAGATCGTTGTTAAGTAATTATCATCGCAAAGGAAAATTAAATACTTGTTTATAATTTAATAATTTTTTTATCATTTGTTAAATATTAATTATGATTAGATAAATAATTTAAAAGGCAAAGTAGGACTTAAATGATTATGCCAAACAAATAATTAATTATCTCACTATATTGTTGAGAATTTAATATTTAATATTGTTGATAGTTGCATGCATTTCTACTCAAATAAATTTATACTTATGTATAATCTTATGTTCCCGCCCAGATTAGGATCGTTGGTCACAGTTGCGAGTTCACATACGAACTATCCAAGTTTGTATTTTCCCTTCTTCGCAACCCTAGTCGGCCTAAGCCATATTCTACCACCATGCGCTAGGACACAATCGGGGTCAAGGAATTGGCTCAATCTGACACGAGGCCGCACCTTCAAAGTTACTATGTGAGAGTCTTGGCCGACTTGACTATCTGACCACCAAGCACTAGAACGCAACCGCGACTGACTCAATTTGGTAGGGAAACACCCTCTAAAAGATTGAATACCTGCCCCCAGGCCGAAAGGGGTGATAGGGCACAGTGGCGCAAGTAGGCTCATTATGCACTTGTGATACCAAGAGGGCGAGTCAATGGCAAATATCGGTAACTACAGGCCATGGGCCACGTAGCATGTGTGCGCATGAATGGGATCTTAGCTGGATGGGGGTGGCCACACCTCCCAACATATAACGAGCTCGGCATAGGCACATAACAACTAAAAGTCTCTTGAAATGAATTTTGGGATTATATTGACTTGTTTCATTTAATTATGTGGGTTAGTGGTTTTATCACTAACGCGAAATTGCCTCCGCAGGTGAGCAGCTTTGGACTAAAGAATAGAAGTGTGGTTGGTGCTTCTTTTACCAACCTAGGTATGGCGAGTTTATAATAAATTGGACTTCCTTTTATTTTTCTTGTGTTATAAATGTGGCTATGGGAAACAGTCTATGACTGTGGGACGATTATTTTATATATTGTCATATGCTATCAGAACATGATTTCTTTTTATGAGTTATAAACTGCTAGACTTATTTGCTGTATTATGAATCATGTTCTAGAATGTTATTGTTACGTCAATTATATTTTAGGTAACACCCGGTCCGGTTTGGGCGGGTTGTTACATCTATGTTCCATCGGTGGTTCTGTTGCTGGTGTCCTGCTAACCTGTTTTGGTTACTAACAGGGTTGGCATTTTTGTGCTAGAAAGTAACCTTTCCTTGCTTCTATGTATGGTCATACTCGAACACCAACTCCTGATTAGTGGCTGAGTCGATTACTTCGGTTATCATACTCCTTGGCAGTGTAGCAATCTTACCCCTCAATTATGGCTTCAATCCCCAAAAGAATTTGTTAGCTCTAGCCTTATCAGTTGCCAAAATCCTAGGTGCAAAATGCTTCAGCTGTAAGAACTTCTTGGCATATTCTCGTACTAAAGCCTCCCCCGAACCAAATTGGCAAACTCTTCTGGAGAACAGGCTTTGGAAAATATTGTCCATTGAAAACTGCCACA
The DNA here is from genome assembly GCA_033002965.1 of Piper betle. Classification (NCBI taxonomy): domain Eukaryota; kingdom Viridiplantae; phylum Streptophyta; class Magnoliopsida; order Piperales; family Piperaceae; genus Piper; species Piper betle. The sequence continues at coordinate 9,256 of JAURVB010010701.1, forward strand.
TATTCCGGCCACGTGATGGAAGAAAAATCATGTCGATGGAATGTGGTTTTTTCCATGGTTTTCCACCAGTAAGATGCTTTCTCCTAAAGCATGCTTGTTGCCAACCTCACTTGATGGCGGTGGGGCACAGACAGAGCCCTAAACGCTTTTTCGGTAATGTCTATCCAGCTCTCCGCCTTTATTTGATCGATCCCTCCAATAAATACCTCAGCTCCATTCTTCCTGAACTTTTTGGTGGCACTGGGTTTGGAAGCTCTCCTCGCTTGCCCAGGTCTGCTAACCCTGCCAGCCCTTGGGCACTCCCTTGACCACCGTATGAGGTGATGCTGGGACCCACTACTAAGTTTGAGGCTCCATTCTCTGCTATCACTTCTGGTAACCGCTGAACAATATTTTGAACCACAAAATTTATATTTGCTAAAGCCTACGCCAGTCCCTATATGGCCATCAAGATCTGGGCCAATACATTCTCCGTGTTTGTATTTGACTGTGTAGATCGGTTTGACTGTCTATGAGTGCCTGCCATCTGAAACGTCAAAAATTTTTCCCATCATGGTTCATTAATATGTTCTTTTTTCCGTTATGACTTAGGTTTATTAGTGAATGAATTTGTTAATTAATAACATAAAACATTGGGAAAAGACAAGTACTAGACTTTTCAACAAGTTACTTGAGTTATAAAGTGTGAGCTTGTGGGAAACCGTGGTCTGATACCACCTGTAACGACCCACCCTAACCGGCCGGGTGTTACTTAAAAACATAAATGATGTAACAATAACATTCAAGAACATGAATTGTAATACGGTAAATAAGTCTAGAAATTTATAAGTAATAAAAATAAATCATGTTCTGATAGTATGTGACAATACGTAAAATAAACTAACTAGGTGAGTACAAAGTCCCATAGTCTCTAATTATTTCCCATAGCCACATTTATAACACAAGGGAATAAAAGGAAGTCCAATTTATTATCAATTCACCAAACCTAGGTGGTAAAATAACCACCAACCACACTTTTAATCGTCAGTTCAAAGCTGCTCAACTGTAGAGGCAATTCCGCATTAGTGATAAAACCACTAAGGCGCATAATTAAATTAACCAAGTCAATATACTCCCTATTATCTTTTTGAGACTTTTAGTGGTTATGAGCCTATGATGTGCTCCAATTATGCTGGGAGGGGTGGCCATCCCATCCAGCTACAATCCCATGCTTGCGCACACACGCTTCGTGGTCCACGGCCTACAGTTACCGATATTTGCAATTGACTCACCCTCTCGGTATCACAAGTGCATAATGAGCCATCTTGCACCACTACGCCATGTCACCCCTTTCGGCATGAGGGTAGGTATTTAATCTTTTAGGGGGTGTAGCCCCGTGTCAATTTGAGTCAATTCATTGATCCCGGTTGCGCTCGACGCATGGTGGTCAGATATGAAATCAAGTCAACCAAGACTCCCACATAGTAATTTTTTTAAGGGTACGGACCCGTGTCAGACTGAGTCAATTCCTTGACCCCGGTTGCACTCGGTGCATGGTGGTCGAATCTAGGCTCAGGCTGACCAAGACTGCGAAAACGGGAAAATACAACATTTCAAATAATTATATGGACCTGGATAGTTCTTAAGTGAACCTGCAACCATGACCAACTATCCTAATATGAACGAGAACATAAAATTATACATAAGTATAATTTTATTCGAGTAAAAATGCATGCAACTAAATGACTTAAATAGATCATTATAGGAATTCGACAACATAAAGCATGCAACATTCAACAATATTAAATATTGAATTCTCAACATTTACAACAAGTCTAGTGAGAAAATTAATTATTCACGTGACATAATCATTTAAGTCATACTTTACATTTTAGATTAATTATTTAAATCATAATTCAAACTTCACTAATGATAAAATAATTATTAACTTATAAACATGTATTTAATTACTATTATTAGTATATTTTCCTTTGAGATGATAGTTACTTAACCACGATCTTGACGATTTAGTTTACGATTTTTATTTTTAATCACTATCATTATTAATAACCATCTAGTGAGTACTAGGTACTTAATTCATTAAATAAAAGCTTTGGTATACCAATAATAATCTATTAACTTTTTATCAATTCAATATATTTAAGTAGAAATTAATTAAGTCGTTCGATTAAATTATTTAAAATGATTTCTATTACCCTAATTCAAGGATACTACTAATAAAAAATTATTTTTAATTACTTAACTTAATAAAGGTTCGAACTTTATTTATTTTCATTAGGTTATTTAGGTTCAATGCTTGTGATTTTTAGAATTATAGTTTAATAACCCATTTTCTACCTTGCTAACTCGTTATTAAAATAATCACTTTATCTACCTAGTATTAAATTTAATATGGTAAAGGTGAAATCTTTATTTCATTAATCACATATAACCATCCGATTTAAATTAATAGCTTATAGTACACCGATTAATTCTCAACAATTTATTATTACTGTATTTTTATTACTCATAGCGATTTCGTACAATAATTAATTAGTTTAGCAACTGCAACCCATAACCCTTAGAATAATAATTTTTTTAAGGATTTATTTCGAGTTAGTATTATTTTTAACTCGAACTGGTGTCGAGTCAAGTTTTATTTACCAGTTTGCCACTATAATAATTCTTCTTCCCTGACGACCCTTCTCTTCTCCAAACATCTTGGCACAAAACTAGATCACGTCCTCCATGTAGACCAGCCTCATGATGACCACTATCTTGCACCTTGCTACAATTCAGAGGTTCTGCTACTTTAGGCAGGCATCATACCAGGAAGGATTGGCCCACAACTAGTGGACGAAGGGAGTAGGGTCGTTCTCCCACGTCAGGATGTTCGCCGCCATGATTCCCGGCGAGGAGGTCGTCAACAGTGGACTGTGCCGGCGGCAGGAATTGCTCTAATGGAACCCCTGATGGAGCTTGTCGATGAAGAACAACTGGCATCCTTCCACCCTATGAAGCTTCCATTACAAGGCCTGTTTGCAGAGGAACGCCACCACCTCCGCCACTACTTGAAAGTCCACCCACTAACTAGAGTAGTTCCACCACCCATCAGAAACAAGGGTCAAGGCAAGCCAACCCGTCGACCAAGCAGCCAGAGGGACCGTCGGGGGTGTCACTACCTGGCCCAAAGTGCAACGTAATGGGCCTAAGTCATTTCTTTAAAATAGTTAACCCGAGTTAAAGAACTATAGTCCATTCTCACTTATAAATAGAATCTTCTCCCAGTAGGTATTAGATGTGGGATTAAGTTGAGGGATCTCACAATCCACCCACCTTAGGAAATTTCGTCCCCAAAATTCCTACACTTGCCTGTTGTGTAACCCCAGCCCACGACGTTCTTTGGCCCATGACCGGAAGCCTAGCCAACGTCCCTAGTCCGAGCCCACCATCTAACACGTAACCAGATTGCTCTGATACCATTTGTAATGACCCAGCCTAAGAAGTGCAACGTAATGGGCTAAGACATTTCTTCAACCGTGGTGAACCAAGTTAAAGATCTATAGTCCATTCTCACTTATAAACAGGATCTTCTCCCAATAGGTATTAGATGTGGGATTCAGTTGAGAGATCTCATAGGGGGTGTGAGGATGCCTTGCAAATGTTTCCTACGATCGCCCATCTTGCCAAAATTTTGAATTTGTCGACCATGGAGAGGATTTTAGTTGTATACAATTCAGTTTAGCTTTTCTTGTTTATTTAAGACTTTAACTCCCATGATTATCAAACTTATTATTATTAAAGATTTAGGTAACGATTAGAAACAATCCCCATCATTGCTTCAACCAGCGACGATCCTCTAACAGTGGTGAAAACAACCCAAAACACAAAACCGAATGTAAAACCCTAGAAAAATAATTAGGTTATTTTATTTGGGGTTTTGTAAATCTTAAGAACGAACCATAAATAATATTTAACTAAATATTATTCTTAAGAATCAATATTGACCTTTATCATATCGGTACAATGATATTTATGAATGGTTTTAAATAAATTTTGTTTATTGAATTTTTGGGATTGGGAGTTATGAGTGCGATTTAACATTCATTCACATTAAGTAAATAATAAGTTTTTGACTTTTCATTATCAAACTAATTGTTGGTATTTAATATAATTATTTGTGATTACGTTCTTTTCTATAAAATTTAATGTAGTACCTTCTTGAATTCCACACATATTAATAAAATTTAATGTAGTGACTTCTTGAATTCTACACATATTCTTCTATATAAAGGAGAGTTCTATTGATGTTAAATGAAACATCCTCTGGATAGTTTGTGAGCACATTTGACTCACAAAGGGAAGGCTTTAGGATCGTGTGTCATAGTTGCGGGTTCCTCATCACAATACCAGGTTCGTATAATTACTTGAAATGTTATATATTTCGATTTGGGAGTCTTGGTCGGCCTGAGTCCACATTCGATCACCATGCGCCGAGCGCAACCGGGGTCAAAGAATTGGCTCAGTCTGACACAGGGTAGCACCCTTAGAAAAATTACTATGTGGGAGTCTTGGTCGACTTGAGTTCATATTCAACCACCATGCACCGAGCGCAACCAGGGCTTAATGAATTGACTCAATTCGACACAGGGCAGCACCCGCTGAAAGATTAAATACCTGCCCCCATGCCGAAAGGGGTGACAGGGCGCAGTGGCGCAAGATGGCTCATTATGCACTTGTGATACCGAGAGGGTGAGTCAATGGCAAATATTGGTAACTATAGGCCGAGGGCCACGTAGCGTGTGTGCACATACATGGGATTGTCGCTGGATGGGCTGGCCACCCTCCCAGCATATTAAGAGCTCAGCATAAGCTCATAATCACTAAAAGATGTAATTCAAATGTTGTGGAATATATTAATTGTTTCTTGTAATTATACGACTTAGTGTTTTTATCACTAAAGTGAAATTGCCTCCGCAGGTATGAGCATGGAAGGATGGGTAGAGTCGGGACAGCTGGAGGACTCTATTATTGGACTATTCTTTTCTCGAGATTGTTTGCATGGCAGTGGGATTTCGGTTCGGTTCATGGGGCTTAGATTATTCCGAGCATTTATTATATTAAATTTATTGTCATAGAGTTTATTTAAAATCTTGAAAATTAATAGAAAATTAATTTATGAGACACTTAGTTTCATATAGTAACACTTGGCTCGTGGCTCGGAATGGGCTGGTTATTATAGGTGGTATCAGAGCTGTGTTTCCCACAAAATCATGCAAATCAATCATTACCTTGTTGAAAGTCTAAGAGTCCACTGTCCGAAGGGTAAAATATCTTTTATATAAGAATTTATCATTCTTTTATAGAATTAATTTTCATTATTTTAGATGGTAAGTAATTATAGGTGTGCCACTTATGTGTCATGCTAGGTGCACGTGACACTTAACCAATGAGCGTATATGGGATGCCTTTACAATCAAAGGTGTTATGTAGGTAGTATTGGTGGTATGGGACACCTGTGCAATATGGATAACAGTGTCATGGGACAGTGTGCCCCACTTTAGCTATGCATATGAGTGGCAATGCTTAAAAAAACATTAATTTTTCTCCTCATAAGCCTATTATATTTTAGAGGACAAAAATTCCCAAGATGGGGAGATTGTAAAACCCCAAGTTTTCTCCTTATTATATTTTCGAGGACGAAAATTCCCAAGCTAGGGAGATTGTAAAACCCTAAAAAAAATAATTAGGTTATTTTAATTAGGGTTTTGTAAATCTTAAGAACAAACCATAAATAATATTTAACTAAATAGTATTCTTAAATATAAATATTGATCTTATCATATCAGTACAATGATATTTATGAATAATTTCAAATAAATTTTGTTTATTGAATTTTTGGGATTGGTAGTTATGAGTGCGATTAAACATTCATTCACATTAAGTAAATACTAAGTTTTTGACTTTTCATTATCAAATTAATTGTTGGTATTTAATATAATTATTTGTGATTACGTTCTTTTCTATAAAATTTAATGTAGTACCTTCTTGAATTCCACACATATTAATAAAATTTAATGTAGTGACTTTGTAACTACCCGCCCGAACTGGACCGGGTGTTACTTAAAAATATAGGTAATGTAGATGTAACATTTCAGAACATGAATTGAAATACAGCAAATATGTCTCATAACATATAATATGAATGATAACAATAAATCATGTTCTCTAAAATATAAAATAACTATCCCACAATCTCGGACCATTTCCCATAGCCACATTTATAACACAAGAGAATAATAAGGAAGTCCAACTTTATTATCGATTCACCATACATAGGTTGGTAAAAGAACCACCAACCACACTTCTATTCTTTAGTCCAAAGCTGCTCACCTGCGGAGGTAATTCTGCGTTAGTGATAAAACCACTAAGCCGCATAATTAAATGAAACAAGTCAATAAAATCCCTATTATCATTTCACCCATTTTTTATTATAGTTTCACAAGTCTTTTAGTAATTATCTCTCAGATCATTCTGAGATTCGTAATTTATCTCTCAGGTCATTCTAAGATTAGTAAAAGTCATCTCCCAGTTCATTCTGAGATTAGAAAATGTCTCCCAACTCATTCTGAGATTAGGTGGTCTCCCGATTCATTTTGAGATTAGTCATGGTCTCCCACTTCATTCTGAGATTAGAAATCGTCTCCCAGCTCATTCTGAGATTAGGTGGTCTCCCAATTCATTTTGAGATTAGTCATGGTCTCCCAGCTCATTCTGAGATTAGAAATTGTCTCTCAGCTCATTCTGAGATTAGAAAATGTCTCCCAGCTCATTCTGAGATTAGGTGGTCTCCCAATTCATTTTGAGATTAGTCATGGTCTCCCAGGTCATTCTAAGATTAGAAATTGTCTCCTAGCTCATTCTGAGATTAGGTGGTCCCCCAATTCATTTTGAGGTTAGTCATGGTCTCCCAGTTCATTCTGAGATTAGAAAATTGTCTCCCAGCTCATTCTGAGATTAGGTGGTCCCCCAATTCTTTTTGAGGTTAGTCATGTGTCTCCTAGTTCATTCTGAGATTAAAAATCTTCTCCGACCTTATTTTGATATTAGTACCGACAAAGGCTACCAATTTGAGAAAATACAACATTTCATATAGTTATACCAGTTTGGGAAAATTTAACATTTAAACTAATTATACGGACAATACAACATTCCAAATAATTATATGGACAATATAACATTTCAAATAATTATACAGACACACATATTAATTTTAAAGGTGTGGCCCCGTGTCGGACTGAGTCAATTCCTTAACCCCAATTGCGTTACAGCGCATGGTGGTCGAATCTGGGCTCAGGCCGACTAGGGGCTGCCAACAAGGGAAAGTACAACATTTCAAATGATTATACGGACCTAGATATTTCGAACTCACAGCTGCGACCAATGATCCTAATCTTAATGAGAATATAAAATTATACATAAGTATAATTTTATTCGAGTAGAAATGCATGCAACTAAATGTCTAATATACATATATCATTATTAAAATTTTGACAACATATCATGTAACAATTCAAAAATATTAAACATTAAATTTTCAACAAATCTAGTGAGATAATTGATTATTCACGTGATATAATCATTTAAGTCCTACTTTACATTTTAAATTAATTATCTAACTCATAATTAATAGGTAAAAGTTGATAAAATAATTATTACTAATAAACAAGTATTTAATTTTCCTTTGCGGTGATAATTATTTAACCCAGATCATGATGATTTAGTTGACGATTATAATTTTTAATCGCTACTATTATTTACAGCAATTTAATTAATTAAGTTATTCAATTAAATTATTTAAAATAATTTGTATTATTTTAATTCATAAATATTATTAATACAATTATTTTAAATTATTCAACTCTATAAAGTTTCAAACTTTATTTATTTTCATTATGCTATTTAGCTTCGACACGAGTGATTGTTACCCGACTATAGTTTAATAACCCATTAAAATAATTATTTTTAAAGATTAATGACGTGTTCGTATTATTTTTAACTCGAGTCGGTATCAAGTCAACCCATATTTACAAAACTACTACCCTCCTCCTCCTCCTCCTCCTTCTTCTTCTTCTTCTTCCCGTCAGCCACTCTTCTCTGCACAGACCACGCCCTTCCTCTCCACCCCTTTTCTTAGCACCCAAACCTAGAATCATGTCCTCCCTCAACTTCAACCTTCTCCAGCAACCAATTAGAAGCCTAAAGTGCGTGTTTTGCAGCAATTAATCAAGATGACCATGTGCTGCACCATGGCGCCCAACTCCTGACCTATTCTTCTTATCCCAGCCTCAAGACCCCTCCTTTCTTGCACCTTGCTCCAATTCAGATGTTCCACGACCTCATGCTGGCATTGAAACAAGAAAGATTGGCCACCTTTGGATGTTGCATGAAGTATGGTCGTTCTCCCCACTTCTGCTCGTCGCTGCCATGAATTCCGGCGAGAAGGTGGTCTGTAGTAGATTATTCCAACGACCTGAACTACTGTGATGGAACCCATGATGCTGTCGACGAAGCACAACTGGTGTCTACTCCTCTGAACGTCCATTACATCACCTATTGCAGCAGAACGTCGCCACTTCCATCACCCTTGCAACTCCGCCCTCACAGCTGCAATTCCGCCACCCACCAGAAAACAGGGACATGGCAAGCCATCCCTTCGACCCAGCAATCAGAGGGGATCGTCGGGGGTGTGAGGGGAAGCCTTGCAAACTTGTTTACAGTTGCCCATCTCGCCAACAATTTGCACCCGTCGGCCATGGATGGGATTTCAGTTTTCCAGTTTAGTTTAGTTCTTTTCTTTTTGATGATTTGAGACTTAAGTTACATGATTAACAAGCTTACTATCAATTAAAAGAACATGCATGCAAACTAAGAATAGGGAGATAAGAAGGATACCCGAGAAAGGAAGAAGCCTCGGTAAGGAAGAGGAGAACTATGTAGCTAAGGTTAGGAAGATGCCCTTACACCCGTATGTGAAAAATGACGTCCCCCTTTCTAAATTTATAAAAAGAAAATGACGGCTAGGGTATGTGAAAACACCTCTACACCCGTATTTCATTTAACCGAGTAAATAATAAAATGGGTAAATAATTAGCCGGGTAGAATCAACCGTGTAAAAAAAATATAATACATTCGGTCCTTCACAAACCGTGTCCGCGTCCAATTTTTTTTTCACGGCCTTTACAGACTTCTTGAATTTTACACATATTCTTCTATATAAAGGAGAGTTCTGTTGATGTTAAATGAAACATCCGCTGGATAGTTTGTAAGCACATTTAACTCACAAAGGGAAAGGCTTTAGGATCGTGTGCATACTTGCGGGTTCTTCATCACAATACCAAGTTCGTATAATTACATTAAATGTTATATATTTTGATTTGGGAGTCTAGGTCAGCCTTGAGTCCACATTTGTTCACCATGCGCCAGCACAACCGAAGTCAAAGAATTCGCTCAATCTGACATAGGGCAGCACCCTTAAAAATTACTATGTGGGAGTCTCGGTCGACTTGAGTTCATATTCAACCACCATTCACCGAGTGCAACCGGGCTTAATGAATTGACTCTATTCGACATAGGGCAGCACCCCTTGAAAGATTAAATACTGGCCCCCATGTGCAAAAGTTGGGTGACAGGGCACAATGGCGCAAGATGGCTCATTATGCACTTGTGTTGAGAGTGTGAGTCAATGGCAAATATCGGTAACTACAGGCCGAGGGCCACGTAGCGTGTGTGCGCATACAGGAGATTGTCAGCTGGACAGGCTGGCCAGCCTCTCCCAGCATATGAAGAGCTCAGCATAAGCTCATAATCACTAAAAGACGTAATTCAGATGTTTTGGAATATATTAATTGATTCTCGTAATTATACGACTTAGTGTTTTATCACTAACGAGGAATTGCCTCTGTGAGATCCCTCAACTTAATCCCACATCTAATACGTACTGGGAGAAGATCATGTTTATAAGTGAGAATGGACCATAGATCTTTAACTTGGGTTAACCATTTTAAGATCGACTTAGGACCACCACGTTGCACTTTGGGCCGGGTCATTGGTGTGGTATCTGAGTAATGTGGTTACGTGTTAGATGGTGGGCTGGATTAGGGACGTTGGCTAGGTTGTACCGCTCACGGGCCAGAAGAAGGTTGTGGGCTGAGGTTAGCAACGAGCCAAGTGTAGGAATTTCGGGGACAAAATTTCCTAAGGTGGGTGGATTGTGAGATCCCTCAACTTAGTCCCAACATCTAATACGTACTGGAAGAAGATCCCGTTTATAAATTGGGAATGGATCTATAGATCTTCAACTTGGGTTAACCATTTTGAAGAAAGGACTTAGGCCCATTGACGTGTTGCACTTTAAGTTTGGGTCAACACAGCTAAGGATGGGCAGAGTCGATCAGCTGGAGATTCCATATTAGACCATTCTTTCTAGGATTGTTTGCATAGCAGTGATTTTGGGTCTGTCTAGGACCCCTAGATCATTCGAGCATTTATTACATTAATCCCTATGTAAAGAGCTTTATTTAAAAATCTGAAAATTTAATGAGAAAATTAATCACATATCAATTGAAGCTCTGTCGATAGCAACATTTTGCCTGGTGGCTCCGGAATGGCTATCGTTGAGCAACTCATGACTAGAAATCACAACAATTTTTTTATCAATCATCATTTATACATTTCCAAAATATGCATGCATGAAACGAAGAATAGGAGATGAAGGATACCCAAACAAGGGATAAAACCGGGTTCCGGTAAGGAAGAAGCATAGAGAAGATGGAGAAATAGGAGTTAGGTGAGGAAGGCGCCCCAACAACAAATGATGGCTACAAGGGGGAAAACACCCCAACACCCTAATTAACTGGGTAGAGAATAAAATATAATAATAATATAATATTAAGAATAATTCTCCAACGTTTTCCTCTGGGAATCTTCCCATACCGAGTTAAACATTTTTTTTTTACAATCTTTACATCTGGTGTTTAATTGCTCATTCACATTTATCAGTTCATTCTCATAGGCAATTTATCAAGACATAATGCAACATGATTAGCAATCATTCATACAACATGCAGACCACCATCATTGCATACATGGTTGCAGAGGGTATGCATTTATTACCCCTCCGCAACCCGACAGCATTCATTCATCATGAATTCTCACTCGAGCGGAAGAGAATTGCCAAGACGAGTGTTACCAGTCCAGTGAAGCATCCCCTTTCCATATCATTCTTTCCACATTTTTCCCCATCAGCGAAACTATCTCATGTTGGAAAACTATTTATTCATTTCCGCAATGCCATGATTCAGATACTGCTGGACCCCATGGTCAGTGGGCTAGAGTACTCATATAAATTAACACTTTTATGCCATGTATCTCAGCATGTACACATACAATACCCAGAATTAACATTCTGGTTGAAATTGGGGAGTTATTGTGGATTTTGCAGTGAATGTGAGGATGCACACCATCAAACTATTAAACTCACACGTGCTCACCGTAGCACGTCATCGGCATTCTCTGTCTACTACCTAAACCTCAAAACCACATGTACATAGGTTCGGGTAGTGATTTATATTAAGCTCACACATCATGAACTCGACGTAAGCTAAAAACGAAACCCCAGGGATGCCATTCTTCATCTTTAGGTTAATTCAATGAACATACCAATAGACCTGTGAGTGGGACACAACCAATTACCTGACACATTCATCAGAAAACAAAACACTATGTGACCTATAGAGACAAACAATAGTTGGAAAACATAGACCGCAAGTTCGTTGACAAACCCTATTTGTGTGTTGTTCTGCTCTGCCCCACATCAAATTCAGTTAATAATTTAAACTAACATATCAACCATCATGATCAACATTACCTGTAAATACAAACACTTGTCATCAGTCACCAATTATTAGTAGAACAACTTCAACTGTCCTATTCATATCATCTTTATTATTTTTGTTGTTAATAATAGATAAATGGTATTTACTTTATTAATTAGATCATCAATAGTTATTCATTATCAACCAATCACAAATTGATTAATTAAACTGAGTAATTCACATTCATCACAACAATTAATCCGACCCATCGATAGTTAGTAATATCGAATATAACAATAAAAATTTGAGAAAATTACACCCCTGTTCGTAGTGTTAAATTGTATTAATTCGCTTAGATTTTTAATGCGCCTGAGTTTCAATCAGCGTCAATAGGTATCTAAAGTTTGATCTAGAATTTACCGCAAACTTTAATCGAAGATCCGAAAATTCAGCAATTTGTTTTTCCGTATCTCGTCCATTAGCGGATTTTGCAGCCAAATCGCTTCAGCGTTCAAAGTATCACGACAGAAGAAGAAAACACAGCCAGTCAATGTCAACCAATGGTACGGCGTTTACAGATGTGGCGCGACCATGACCAACCTGTAGTGATGAGTTCGATCGGGGTTCACCCACCAACTCCAATCACCAGGCGTCCTTAGTATGGTACAGAGGGGGGAACAATCTGGGAGGCTGGCGAGTGGTCGTCACCATCGGCGCAGTAGCCTGGACAGCGCTATTAACCACCTGGGATCGTCACCCGTTATACCATTCAGTTGTGGCAAAGACAGACAAAGCACATGGCATGGCGAGGCACTAAAGACGCGTCATCAGCTGCGTATGGCATCAACATCATGGCGCAATTAAACAACAGTAAGGGCGCTATGTGTTTGGGGGGGAAGCACGGAGGAGAATAATACTTCGTTGGCAAATCATACATATTAATTTATTCTATCGAATAAATAACTAATTACAGTTCAAAAAATTGAAAATATGAAAAATCCCATAAATATATCAACTATAATGACATGTTTTTATAATGATAATCAATCAAATCCTACCAATATCATCTCATGCTCATTCAAATTAAAACGAGCGCTATCAACATAAAAAGAAAATATTGTACACTTTTATACAGTGCTCATAACTGTTTACCAGATGGACACAGTAATATCGTATCCGGAACTGGAAGCAC
>JAURVB010010702.1:0-35722 GCA_033002965.1 Piper betle
AAAATTAATTCTACGATCCATTATATATAAAAAAAAAAAAATGACTGGCATACTCTCATATATCTGATAACTCATTCTGTTCTGCTGTGTTCATGACGTTATCATCATATACTTGGGTACGCATGACCCTCATAGCTCATACACGCGACTGGCATCGGCTCGGTACACATGTCCTGAAACTGACTCAACTCGAAAAAATAACGGTCGACCCGACTGGTTCTGAATATAAAACCCTAACTCGAATCGTGGGTTTTACACAGGGTCTCACCGGCGGCGAGCCCAAGCGGTGGCGACGGTAATGGTGGAAAACACTGAAAATGGGAGATAACATCTATAAATTGATGGGTGATGCTTGTGTTGAGTGTGTGTCCGACAACTCGTGTCTTAGTGGGACCCACCTATGGGTATATGTAATATATGTACAGACGAAAAGCTCGGATCGTGACCGTCCAAAGTTGAAACTTACTCGAGTCCTAAAATTAACTATATAGGCTGGAATCGAGGTAAAAAGGGTATATGAGCCTCAAAATGGGCCCACAGGGGCACAATCGAGTGATCCAAAATTCCTATGCCGCTTGCAAATGAAATATCCAAAAAATCCCAAATGGATGCTAAATGCTGAAATGGCCTAGATCTAGGCCTAAAATCCTGGCTAACCCATAAAAATCATATATATACCTCGTGTATACACTGATAACTCATTATATACAGTATTATAACTGAAACTATCATATGTATGTCGGACATACTCAACTTTTATAACATGCTTATATGGTCATTTGGGCCCCATACTCATATTCTGAAAATTAGTCTGACTCGAGCTCACTCGAACCAACTCAATACTGACCCAAACCGGGTAACCTACAAGCAGGTAAAAGCCTAACCCAAAACTGGGGTTTTACATAAGCCACTCCCCCAAGATCTTTAATGGCATAGTTCAGGCCTTCTTTCTGACTAAAACTAATAAAGTGTGAAAGCAATTGATTTAAAGGGCACATGGTTAAGTATATAAGTATTTATGAGTAAAACATTTTCCCAAAAAGAAATAAGAAGGTTTATTTGTGCCATCATAAACCTAACCATTTCGAAAAGGGTTCTATTTTTCCTTTTAGCAGCATCATTTTGTTGTGAAGTATTAGGAATTGTCAATTAACAATTAATTCCCTTCTTTAGGCACAATTCCTTAAACTAATCTGATAAATATTCATGTTCTCAATCCATTCTCAAGGTTTTAAAGGTGGCATTTAACTGATTTTAGCGGTTAGTAAAAAAATGCTTAAAGAAACTCAATGCTTCTGACTTGTGTGAGATTAAGTAAACAACACCATAACATGAATAATCATTAATAAAAGTGATGGAATATGAGGCTCCATGCATTGCCCTGATAGGCTTTAGTTCGCATATGTTGAAATGAATAACTTGTAGTGGAAATTTAGCTTTAGTTTTCTTACCGAAATATATTCTAGTGCTCTTTCCAGCTAAACAATGTTCGCACATTGGTAAGTTTATATTAGTGAATTGACCAGAAAGGTCATCCCTTGTTAAGTGATTCATTCTATCTTGACCATTGTATCCTAAATGCACATGTCATGTATTTACATCAGTAGAAGAAGAAGAGCTATTAGATTCAATCAAAGAAAAACAACTATCTTCAATATTATAACTGAATTTAGTATCCAAAATCATATATTATTTGATATAAAACAAGAACCATAAAAATACAGTGTTTGAGTATTTTAAACCACTACCATGGAAGTTAAAACTTAAAAAAGCTTAAGTAAAAGAAAACATAGACTTAATTTTGTCATATATCAACGGCAAAAAGAATGTCATGTATGAGTAGTGTGAGTCCATTGGAGTCTATACATCATCAAAGAAATCTAGTTTATAAAGATTACAAGTGAGGAAAAAGCACCAAGCAACCAAAATTAACCATTGAATATTGAAGAATGGAGTGAACTGTTGAAGTGGAGAACACTTCGATTGGAGTTTGGCCAACATTTGGTCAGATATTCGATCAGAAATTCAGTTAACGAAGCGTGAGGTGCAGCGAAGGAAGAGGGGTGTTCATATCTTAGGCTGAACTTCGGTCATATGTCGGCAACTACAGACCTTTGGCTGAGTGAGAAGCCCAGTGGGAGCTTACTTCGGTTACTGTTTGGTTAAGGGTTTGGCAACTGAAGTTGGAAGTTATGAAGATGAAGTGTTGAGTCAGCAAAGTTCAGTCACATGTTCGACTACTGAAGGGATTTCAACAAGGACTTTAGAAACTGATCTAGGAGTTCGGGAATAGATAGTGGATCAATGAAGTTTGAGAAGATGTTTAATCTGTCGATCAGTCCTATGTTTGGCAGGCGAAGCTAACTAAACTATGTTTTTCAGTGATTGTTTAGTTGACCGGTTGTTCGTTCATAGCAAAACAAGCTGGGCAAGTTAAGAAAACTAGCCGTTGGAGAAAGACAAATGGAGAGAATTGAGTCCCAACAGTTCTATTTTATGGGGAGAGAAGGCATATAAATATAGCTTTGGGGAGTGGGAGAAACGCCCTTAGGATATGGATTGAATCCATGACTCTCTTGGTGTACATTAGGAAGCTCAAGCTTGTGTGAGGATTGATGCAAGGGGCTTCAAATGTAAATCGAGGAGAGATCATTGCATGTTGAGCTAATTTATAAGTTCTCAAGGTGTTGAGAGTGTGTGTAAGAGTTTGACCTTCGAAGAAGAGGTGCTAGGAAGAGGAGACTCCCTTGGATTGGTCAACACTCACCCTTGGGAGGTGCTAATTTAAGTTACACTCACCCTTAAAGGTGGTTGCTCCATGGATATTAGAATTGGTTGTAATACTCTTTGGCACTTGGGAGGTGCTTGAGAGGAAGACTTGTAACTCACCAAGGGTCGTGATACTTGGTGTTGGAGAAAGAAGACTTATTGGAGGCTTCAAAGGTGTTGGAGTGCAAGCTTTTTGGCATGTGTGGAGTGTTTGAAAGAAGGTTTGTGAGTGCAAGATTCCTTGACACTTAGTGCTTGTAAATAGAGTCTTGTTGTAACTTGTAAGTTGTATAAGTTGGTTGTCATAGTTAAACTATAAAGACTTACCCAACTAAAAGATTTGGTGGGCTAGAAGAGAGGACGTACGAAGTTGGGAACTTTTTAATAATTGTTTGTGTCCTCTCCTCTTTCCTCTTTATAATGTGCTTCTACTGACTTATTTATATATTTGTTTATACACTTATATTTAACTTCCTTGAGCTTGACTTTGTAGCGGTTGGAAGTTAAATATCTACAAATCTTGAAGCCTCTTTGCTACTTGTATTGTTTTGACTTGCTCACTAACACAAGTAGTAACTTGGTAAGGTGTCGGAGTGCAAGCTTCTTTGGCATGTGTGGAGTGTTTAAACGAAAGTTTGTTAGTGCAAGATTCCTTGACACTTGGTGCTTATAAATGAGGTCTTGTTATAACTTGTAAGTTGTATAAATTTGTTGTCATATTGAAACTATGAAGACTTACCCAACTAAAAGATTTGGTGGGCTAAAAAGAGGACATATTAAGTTGGGAACTTTTTTACAAATTGTTTATGTCATCTCTCTTCTTTCCTCTTTATTATGTATTTATACTTATTTATTTATCTATTTATTTATACACTTACTTAACTTCCTTGAGCTTGACTTTGTGATGGTTGGAAGTTAAATATCTACAAATCTTGAAGCCTCTTTGCTACTTGTATGGTTTTGACTTACCCACCAACATAAGTAGTAACTTCGTATTAAACTTGTTGTGCCTCACACATCATTGATTAATTGGGTTTATATTATTTGTCATGGCCTTCTACATCTATTGTTTACCTACTTGGTTATCTACTTGCTAATCCATAGATTGTGCCTACTTGTTTGCTCTTAGTCACTTTTGCCTAACTTGATTGTATATTTGTGAGTATCTTTTCCTTGTGGTTAATTTATTAAAAAAATTTCCGCTATTTTAGTTCCTCCTTGCTATCATTATAAAACCTTAAGGAATGTGAAATCTAACTATTTGATTTAGTTTTTTAGTCCGTTCTTACCTCCATTAGTATGCCTTTAATCCTATGACAATACCCTCGAAAATCCACTAATTTATAAAGAGTTACAAAAGTTGTCCTCTTTCAAGTTGGACGACTTAGATCTTTTACTACAAGCTCTTGTATAAAATTGACGAAGAAAGCACAAAGATTGAACCTTTTGATAGTCTTTAAGAATGGGCGGACACCTCAAAGTCTTGGAGCCTTTAAACCTTGAGACCTTCAAGTTTGCAATCCTCAAGCCTTAGAAGTGTAGTAAACAACTAGCACATGAGAGCTTAGAGTCCGCCAATCTTCCAAAAGATCCCCTTTTCTTTAATAGTTCTCCTCCTATTTATAGGCTTTTTAAGATAAGAGTTCTATCGATTTTGCCAAATTTCTTTCCTCAAAATCTCACTTGATTGGACCAAGTTTGTGTCCACAAATTCTCCACCATAGTTGTCTTGATAGAGTGGGCTTGAAATAACTGGGCTTACAGCTCTTGAGGAAATTAGCAGCTACTATACGGGCCTTGTTACATTGAAATATAATCAAGCCCGTGTAGGACAATGTCTATCGGTTTTAAATCAAACCAGGGACACGAGCCTATCTACACATGTCCATGTAGGATATTTGTGGGTCTCATGATGTACATACATTAGCCCACATGTCTCATACGAGTTAATTAAATTGATTAAGCGTGTGAGACGTGTAAGGAAAGCCCAAAACATAAATACCTTGAATGAAGCCCACGATGACAATTGATGATGGCCGAACATTCATGAGATATTGTTTGTAATTGAGGCCCATGATGTATCTTGGATAAAATCTAGAAAATAAGTGATAACAACCAAATATATAGCTAGTTGTGATAAATATAGATGAGAAGAGTCCACTAGATTTAGGAGAACCTGATTGGAAGTTATCATCATCAGTCACGTATATAGGAAGCAGCCATCACTGTGAGCAAGAGTCATGTAGGAAAGATAAAATTATTGAAGACAGTAGGGATAATTAGCAAACACTTCTTGTCCATGGTGGAAAATTTTGCACAAGGTACTTGTCAAACCTCTTTCTCTCCGGTTCAATTTCTCTCATTTCTCTCTCTCTCTCTCTCTCTCTCTCTCTCTCTCTCTCTCTCTCTCTCTCTCTCTCTCTCTCTCTCTCTCTCTCTCTCTCTCTCTCTCTCTCTCTCTCTCTCTCTCTCCCTGCATATGATACATGCCATCCTTCAGTCAAAGTTGTTCTTCATATTTGTTTCACCTGACCAACAGCTTGCATGGTCATTCCCTTGTGTGTGTCTATATATATATATATATAGGAGAAAAGAAAACTGTGTTGCACCACAGTCAAGATGGTTGTATTGTAGTTTGATTCCAGTCATTAGATTATGATCCAACGGTTGGAAAATAAACTCCAACCCTCCCCCTCCTTTCTTCCCTTGCATTTGCCGCCCATGCCTTCTCCACCCCGCCCT
Organism: Piper betle; assembly: GCA_033002965.1. Taxonomy (NCBI): domain Eukaryota; kingdom Viridiplantae; phylum Streptophyta; class Magnoliopsida; order Piperales; family Piperaceae; genus Piper; species Piper betle. The sequence goes on from JAURVB010010702.1 coordinate 5,512, forward strand.
GTTTTGCCACGTTACGCCCCGCCATCGCCCACAACTTTGCCATCGGCCGCCCACTACCAATCAACAACGCCGCTAGTTAGTGCTGTCGCCGCTTCACCACTGTCATCAAGTCCGGCGTCCCCTCATGCATCCTCTCCCACCTCACTGCCTTCTCCGTAGCCTCCTGCTCCGTCTCCACTGTCGAAGCCGTCGCCACCAACGTCAACAACCTCCCTCTCCCTCGGCAGTGACGATGGGATCCCCTTGATCGTCCACGAGATCTGGGTGAGGGGCCGTAGTAGCGGTGGCAAGGATGTGGCACTTGGCTATGCTGCAAGGCGACCTTGGACATGTGTCATCCAAGCCTAGGAAAGAGTCAAGAAGGCGCAGCTGACATCGAGGTCGCCCAGGGGGGAGGGGTTGGGGGTGCGCGGCAAAACAGAGGAGGGGAAGGAAAGGGCAATGACAAGTTAATAATAAAAATTTGATTCATTCCCGACTCGAATCAATATTATGAAATAAATTTTGAAAAATAAGATAAAATAATTTCATAATAAAAACTTGACTCGCTCCCAACTTAAGTCAATATTATGAAATAAATTTTAAAAAATAATAAAATAATTTCTCAATAAAAACTTTGACTCGCTCCTGACTCGAGTTAATATTATGAAATATATATTGAAAAATTTGAAAAAAAATTAAAATACCATAAAATAAAATAAACCATTAGAACTCAATTAATTTATTTTATGGTATTTTACTATATTTTTATATTTTTTAGGATGTATTTTGTAATATTTACTCGATTTAGAGCATGTTATTCGATTTAGAACTCTATTATTTTATTTTATGATATTTTATTGTATTATTTAATATTTTTTGAGATATATTTCGTAATATTGACTCAAGTCAGGAATAAATCAAATTTTTATTATAAAATTATAATATATATATATATATTAAATTTATTTTGTAATATTGACTATAATCGGGAGAGTCATTTTTTTATTACAAAATTATTTTATATATTTTTTAAAATTTTATTTTATAATATTTACTCGAGTATGGAGTGAGTCAAGTTTTTATTTCAAAATTATTATATATATATATTTTTGAAATTTATTTTGTAATATTGGCTCGAGTCTGAAGTGAGTCAAACTTTTATTATGAAAATATTATATATATATATATATTTTAAATTTATTTCCTAATATTAAAATTATTTTATATATTTTTTAAAATTTATTTCGTAATATTGGGTAAAGTCAGGAGCGAATCAAATTTTTATTGCAAAATTGCCCTTTCACCTCTGACCTTCTCCACCACCGCTGCCACCTACACCACCGCCGGCCGTGCTGCGACCATCTCCTCATTGGACTCCCAAGTCGACGCCTCCAACCGGCCGTGTTGCACCACGCTAGTGGAGAAATAGAGGAACCGAAACAGAGAAAGCTCCTCTACTTCGTCATCATTGCAGCTTTCACTGGCGCTGGACAACAAGCCACCTGCTGCCAGCCATTGCCGCCTTGCAACCACGGCGACCACGAGTGACTCAAAGCGGTGCGGCAAAATAGAGGGGGGGGGCAATCAGCGTGGCAAACCTGGGGGAGGGGGTGGGGGGGCGCGAAGAGGAGCGTCGGGGGCGGGGGAAGAGCGGTGGGGCAGGGCGAGGGGCACGGAGCAAGGCAGGGGGATGAACCGTTGGATGATTCCATCCAACGGTGGTAGGTTATATTGCATGCCCTCCACATTCATGAACCATGAGTGATACACATGTACGTGAACTCATGCATGAACCCGACTTCTCCTGGCTTCTGTTCTTCAGATCAACGGTGGTAGGTTATTCTTGGCTTGGATGGGCACGGATGCAATGACAGTGGTTGGTTCCAGGTGACAGCGGTCTTGGACATCGACACGCTCCGGCAAGGGCACAGAAAGTAAGAATCTGACGAGGCTGGTCAAACCAAAGCGACGCAGTGGTCGGAGGCAGCGCCGGTAGGCTGAAAATTTGCAATTATGACGGCTGCAGTATAGGGAACCGATGGGCTTTTGTAGACTACTTGCGGAAAACCAAGCAATGAACTGAGGTGGACTCGGCCATCCGGTCGTGTACTGATGGCCAAAATCTTGCTTCAAAGTTGAAGCAGCGTGGTGGCTAGTCCATCCGGTCGCGAACGGTTCGGGAGTTTTGTCACCGATGGTGACGATCTACGACGACAGAGTACCACCCAGAATTAAGGGTTACGTTGTGCGTGCCACGTAGGCACAAAGGTCGGATCGGGTGGTCCTGGAGTTCGTTGAAAAGGAGCCACGAAGGACCCCTCGCTTCTGTTATCTGCTGAAGGCTCTTGCATGTTGTATCACTCCCTATGCCATTGCCTTGTGTGCCGAAATATTGCCAAGCCCAAAGTTCATATATATCAAACTCTAACATTGATGAATATGTTCACTTTCCCAAGAAGGGGCAGGTGATATGACTAGATTTTTTAAAGACGTGTAGGCTAGTGGAAGGATGACCATAATGCGGGAGAAGATATTAGGTATGAAAGGAAGTCGCACTACACGTATGGCCAGTCGTCGCACTCCCAATCTCAGTTGAGGAACCCACCGGACCGTATATCACCTGATGGGTTTTCTTTTTTTGCCATGTCCTGCGGTAGGACTCATACTTCACAGATTGGTGTTCTGATAGGGATTTGATGCGTTGGGTGGCTCCCAAATTTGCTGTGTCACAACGGTCCCGACAATATTCAGGCCACCCGGGAGGTGGATATCAGCACAAAGAGGACCGCTCCGGGCGAGATGGGCAACGGAGAGAAAACATGGATTATGAGAGCCTGGCAGAAAGAGAAGACACATTGTAAAAAGTCGTGCAAGGTGGGGCATCTATCCTACTCATCGAGTTGATTATTACGCTTACCAGATAAATCATTTTCCAGCCGCAATTCAAACGGCAGGTATGTGCAAAGTCCCTCTAGTTACACTGCATACTTAGATAGAATATATGGGCTGACCTCCAAATGTCCTCGCTGAAATAGACGAGAAGCTGATAAGAGAGGAGAGCAATGGTGGAGGCCCAGATGGCAGCCTTGATAGGGAGTTGTAGCAGTTCCATTAGAGGTTGGAGCATGAGCTGGCGGGAGTGGGACAGGAACTCTTTCTGGGTCTCTCCAAGGCTAAGTTGGAGGAGCGTCTAGCTCGTCGCCAAAGGGAGAGGGAGGTGCTGGAGATGTTGCAGAAGAAGACATGCCCTTAGTAGTAGACTTGATATGTTACGAGAGACAATTATTATATTGTAGGGACGAAACTTTGACTTCAGCGTATTTACATGATAGTATTAGCCTTTATCATTGGATGAGTATTTTGTTTTATTATAGTGATAAGGCTCCCACCAGTTGAAAATATTATTATGCTTTTCTGGTTCTTGTTATGCTTGGGTTGTGGACTGCTACTACGCCTTTTATGCCTTTTACTTACCAAAAAATTATAAAATTTATATTTTATTGTATTTCTTTTTTTTCTTTTTTCTTTTTTATTTTCTATGTGCAAAGGTAGTTGCTAGTCAAATCCATCAAGACTAGGCCCCAGCAACAGGGTCACTGGCTGCTAAGTTATAGCAACCCCTTCCCACATCCTCATGCATTGGGTAAAGAAAAAATTTTAGCTCCTCTTGGGAGCGACGCCAGCACGGTGTCTCCCGGGTGGAGCTAAACGTAGCTCTTAGGTAAGAGCTTTATCGTGAAAGAGCGAACTTTGGTATGGGTAAGCCACCACGTACTTCTCCCTTTCGTGTTACATATGATTGACGTTCTCGAGAGAACTTTTGCAAGGATAGGCATTTGTTGTACTAGTGAGCCATTCGATCGTGGTGACGATGTAGCTTCGAGTTGATGTCCTTCCCATACTCTTCCAAGCACTTTAAGGCAGCTATAGCATACTCGGCAAAGTCAGGAGGGTTGTCAATTGCAAGGTGGGCAGCTAGCAGCTGAATTTAACCGGCATAACAGCCTTAGCGCTGTAAACGAGAATGAATGGAGTGACTAGTACTTAGCAGAATGGAGGAATAATACTACCAAAAACATCGAGTAATTTTCATGGCAATCTTGTTGAATCTCATCTACTATTTTGCAATAATTGTTTCAAAATTTTGTTTGAGGATTCAACCGGAGCCATGTGACTCTACTTGTAACCACCAAACCCATCCATGAGCGAGGACATCATGTTAGATAATGAACCCATCTATTTTCCAACGTCAAGTCGGGGAGTGGGAAGACATCCTTCAAACATACTTTGTTTCTTTCCTACTTTCTTCCTTGTTGTCAGCCAAGGTTTAGCAATTCCTTATTTTTTCATCGTTATTTTGTGTTTGATTTATCGTTCATATTGATTTTTATTGTTTAGGATATCATGCATGCATGGATTATAATTGTTGTGGATGATATTTGATTTATGGAGATCATGAAATAAGGTATTCCATCCATCTATAATGATATTACATTGACAATGATGTTTGAGAAAGAATTCAAAAAATTTGAATTCATGTGCATGAATTATGATTTAATATGTGGTGAATTTCCATGTTATCTAAGCATATGTTTAATTGTTGGAATTTACATGATGTATGAGGGTAATTATACAAGATCGTAACAATAAATAACTCTAGGAATAATAATTAAATGATTTATTCAAAATGGATCAACATTGATGCATGATTTATACAATTTTAGTTTTAAATTCCTTAAAATTTATGTTTTAATAGCAGATTTATTAAAAATAATTAATTTAATAAAAATTTATATTAGGCATGCCTAGAATCATCATATGAATTGTTGGTATGAAAAAAATTGGAAATGTAAAAACTGCACTAGGAAATTGGGTGCTCAAGCATTGGACTCTCGGTTAACAATTCTGTGTAAAAACTGCCAAAGCGCCCAAGCGCTAGTAAATTGGGTGCTCGAATGGTGGGCTCTTGATTAGAAGATGTAAAGTTTAATTCTTAACAATTTGCATTGTGCTTGAGTGCCCTTAAACAAGGTGCTTGAGCTTTCTGTCTGTGATGGAAGTTCAGATTATTTTAAATGTATGTTGATTACGAAGTGAATGATATTTAATGTCTTAATTATAATTATGTGATGATATTAGTGGGTTGATATGATACATATGCCTTGATTGAGCCCATATTCTCAAGGGCGAGAAGGCACTTGTTTTAAAAGTTTTGATTATGTATGCATTCATGACATATCATCATTTCTGTATTCGATACGCAATGGTATGAGTAATGTTCATCGATTAGTGTTGCTTATGTGTTGTCTTAGAGCTAGTCAAAGGAGAAGTTAATGCCTAAGGATTGAGGTACTTATAACCTTGATGATGTTAGATGAACACTAGTTGTCATTCATTAGTCGAGTAAAAGGTCCAATCATAACATTGGCGTTAGAGGTAACGCGTTGGGCTTCATCTACCTGATTAAAATATATGTCTGTGATGCAAAGCTCATCACACTATAGTGTAAGGCTCACTGCAAAACTTAAAAAGTCCTAAGGTTTAAGGGATAAGGAGTAGTCCACTATGTACTCTAACACTGGAGTTTGGCTGACGACATGGGTCTATTATCAACTTCAGGAAAGGATGGCGTTTATGACCATAGATGGTAAAATATTCTCTTGCTAAATGAGCACTTTGCTTGAACATGGGGTTAAACATAAAGCTTATCACACCACAGTGTAAGGTTCACTACAAAATATAAAAGGTCCTAAGGTTCAAGGGATAAGAAGTAGTCCACTACATACTTTAAGACAAGAGTCTAGTTGATGACATAAGTCTATTGTCACCTTCAGGAAAGGACAATGTTTATGACCCTAAATGATAAAATATTCTCTTGCTAAATGACCACTTTGCTTGAACTTGGGGTTAAACGTAAACTCATATATGTTTATTGCGTTATTTACATTGTTTATTTTGGTTATCGACCTTAGTACTTTTATCACTAATACGAAATTGCCTCCGCAAATATGAATTAGTTTGGAATGAAAGTCTTAGGAGGGCAAAGGGAGCTCCTATGGATGGATTGTCTATTATCTTTATTAGTAGACTTTTTCTTATTATTTGATTATATATAAATGACTTGGGATATTATATTACATGACAGTAGAATATAATTAAGTTTATAAGATTTTGATCATTACTATTTAGCATACTATTAGGTGAGCGGTATATTGTGATTGTTAATAAATTTAGTCATTGCCTTATAATTAATTGTTACTTTTAATGTGCATGTTATTCAATTTATTTAATTGTTATTGATAATTTGAATTTGCACTTTTGTTGGGTTTTGTGATTGTATGTTGCGTGATTCCATGATTGTGCTGGGTTTTAGGGCAAGAGTGTTACAATATTAATCTTTTTAACAAAAATTAATAAATATATGATTGATATTATTAAAAATATTTATTTAGTTAGATCAAATGATAATAACATATTTTAGTAATTTTTATCACTTCACTTTCTAGGAAGTCGATCATAAAATATATCAGTAAGGAGTCAATTATAAAGTTTAACTCAAAGAAAAACATAAAATACAATCTACTTAATCAAAATAGAGTTAAAAAAAATTAAAATTATGCATATATTAGTTGATTGTTTCATAAATAGATCAATGGTAAATTATCACAGCCAACCAAATCGCTCAAAGCTCAGGCCAACACAAACATGACAACGTTTGAGCGAGTGAATGCCATGGAAACACGCAGCAACATCAAGCCATCCTCATTTTGATGCTCCTGACAAGGCATATAAAACGCATGTAAATGGGGACAAATTGTTGTGGAAGTTGGGCCAACTGATGCGGTTCCTACCTTGACCGCATGCTCCCTGGTTGGATCTGAGTGTGCGCCATCGTTCATGCAAATGCAAATGGATTTCTCTGTCCACCCACAATTATTGGATTTTTGTCGCTGCACAACACAAGCTTTGCGGCATCACCACTTTTTGAACGTCTTGTTAGTGGTGTTAATCAGTGTCCTCACATTATCGCTGGTTCTTTTCTGGAATGAGCATGACATCCAACATCACAATTTTAAATATTGTACTGAATGCCAATACCACCAGATTTATAGCCAATACAAAATATATTTAGTTTAGTTAGGTCAAACTAATTTCAACCGAATGTTAAAATAGACATTAAAAATATTTTTTGATCAAGATTTAATTGAATGCTGGTTAAAAATTATGGTTTATAAGAAAAATCAGTTCTCAGTAGAATTTTAGATTAAAAACTAGGTACAACTTGAAATAATATCAAAAAATGCCTAAATCATACTGAATTTAATGAGGGTACACTGTATATATACCGGGCAAGACCAACAGATGCCATGGATGCTACTAAAACCATGGGCTCTGCGGCCATTACCACCTTTTCCATGTCTTGTCAGTGGTGTCAATCAGTGCCCTCCGCATGCACAGAACACTACACTCGTGAGATAAAAAATTTGAAGTTATTGTAGGCAAGGTGATGAATTTGCGTATTCCATGAGGAGTTTGGAGCATCGAGAATCTGATTCTAAAAGTCGGATGATTAGTTAGTACAGCAAACGTGGACGGCACTTTGACTTAGCGTGACAATTGTTAATTGATACAAACGCATATTTTTTCGGTGAAAACACTTGTAAAAGGTGGACTCACCAAATTAATAAAGAAATTACCTTTAATTTAGTATCAAATTGATCAAATATTATTTCTTTATATTTCCCCTATAAATTAATTTTAAATAATGATAAAAAAGCTAATAAATGTTATATCTTCTTTCCAATGTCAATAAAAAAAAGAAAAAAGAGTTATGATATTTCCAATTAGAGGGATAATACGTCATGAAAATCAAACTTTTTTTTTTGTGAGTAAATCTTGACTTGTGAGCACAGTGACTCTTGTCTATCGATCTATTCTACTGTAAGATATGTTTTCATCTTGTTTATAATTTATCATATACATTTAATCTCTATATTGGTATCAAAGTTGCTAGAACAAAATGTTTCATGCTATTTTTATAAAATCAAAACATGATTAAATTATTTGCTGATCATAAATCTTGTTTATTGACTTTTTAATAATGATTTATTTATTATTTTAGTCATTAATAAATATTTCTTCAACAATTGAAACAACTCATTCAATAAAAATAAAATATTTGTCAATATATGAAACAATATTTATTTCAAATTTTCTAGCTTATAAATTAAAAGAGAAGGAATAGATAAAAGAGACAACCTATAAATAAAACAAACTCTTGGATATTAGGATAATTTGGATCCGACAGTATTCATTTGCTTTTTTCCTCATTTCCAAAATTAACTCTAAAAATAAGGCTTTCCAATAGCTTACATCCAAGTTATTACCTTGCAAGATGAACCCAATACATAGATGCCAATTGCCAACTAAAAAAATCATCAAACTACCGTAGCTTATATTGTGGAAGACCACAATCTAAAATTCGCCCGCAAAGAGCCCTCTGGGCCTTTGCAACCCATTGGAACTACCACACAAGCTCTCCCCTTCTTCTCGCCACGAGGAAATTGTCTACAGATTCTAGGATTTTTAAGTCGTTACAAACTCATTGACGTTTAAGTTTGACAATAAATTAACATAATATTATTTTCCAATTATATTATGTTTTGAAAACAAAAGAGAATTTTAATTGTGGTAGACCGTTGTCTCTTAAATTTTACTTAATCAAATAATTAATATTAAAGTTTAGTTTAGTAGAGACGCCGAATTATACAGGTTGGATTTGGTTATACAGTGACGTGAACCCAAGACCCGATACCCATTTTTAAAATACTGTTTTTTATTACAAGAGTACCTTGTTAATTTTTAAACTAATATCTACTAAACAATTGTTACTAAATATCCATTTTATATTGTGTAAATATTATTAATTTTACTTAGTGTCACCTTTTAGAACATGCATTATTATTTTGTAATTTGTATAATTAAATAGGCAATATTCAAACCCAACCATTTATACCAAATGATTTAAATGGCCGGTTTTGGTTTTGCCTTCATGGAAGATGGTCAGATTTAGTATTGAGGGTAGACAGTTACACAGTGAATGGTAGGATTTGGTTTCTAAGTTTAATTAGCTTAAATAGTAGGTTTTTGGCTTAGGCAACAACCAATCGACAGGCATCCTTAACTACGTAGAATTCAACCTATGCCCTATCCTCAATAAGTCCAAAAATAAAATATCAAATCAGCTTCTTAAGGATTAGGGAAGATAGAAAAGCTGGTTCTTGTACATACTTGTCCCAATAATCATTTATAAACTTAAGTATTTTTTGTCTTAAAAAATTCCCGAGAGTTGACGACCTATTGAAAATTTTCATTATTGACATATGGAGTTAAGTAATAAAAATTATTAAAACATGTACTTGTTCTTTTAGTTTAGTTAAATCTATATTTTAATAAAATGAAAATCACATATTTAAAATTTATGTAAATTTTCATTATTGACAAGATTTCATTAAGCAAATATTCTTATATCAGCTTAAGATGATACTAAGCAACCTCTAATTCTAAATGCCAAAACTCACACCAACTCGCGACCAACTTAAGGATCAATTTAAATCAGAGCTGGCCATGTAGATGGTCTAACTTTCACCCTAAGTGGCTCCCTAAATTAATCAATACTTTTTGCAACACGCCACTCCAGAGCCAATATGGTTAACCACCAAACCCCAATGCAAAGTATGGTCTTCTAACCTGATCCAAGTACCCTTCCCTCCCACTTTGTGGGGTCTATCACCATTTCATCCTCATAGTCAGACTCTCACTACCAACCTTTCGGCTTCTCCTCCACCACACATTTATCATATATAGATCTTTCTTTTAACCCTCATCTCATGCACATCTCTCCTCACTGTCATTGTGTAACCGTGCATCAATGATAATTAATCTATATTCGACCAAGTAATAAAGCTGTTTTTATAATGGTTGGCTCCAGATGTTATCAATGAATTAGCAGACAATATAAATATTAATGCAATAAAATTCTATTCATGTAGTTGATGGTATCATGCACTCAATAAAAAAGAGATGATGATAAGCAGGTCAGATATAAATCATGGAAAGAAGAAAAAAAGAAGACAAAGCCCAAAAAAGCTGCCAGTGCTCATGACGATGTAATTTGGCGTTACAGGTTTTATAAAAGCGATTGAGCAAATAAAGGTTTCTCTTTTGCAACAACCACAACCACATGAACGGAATAAGCGTCTAAATTCAATGCATTGTTGCTCATGTTATATAGCTGAGAGAAGCACTGCAAGAATAGCTAGTTAGTGGGAGAGTTCCACCAATATAGCTTGGATAGAGTGGAGATCAACTGACCCAGAATATAATCACAGAGATTAGAATATTATGGAGTGGAGAAAGTGCTATCTGGACTTGATCTTGGTGCCCTTGGCGTTTGTAGTAAACATCGGCTATCATCTATGGCTGTGGCACAGAGTGAAGACGCAGCCCATGCGTACTGATATGGGCATGCAAGCCGCCGGCCGGCGCCTGTGGGTGATTGCCATGATGAAGGTACGTAATTTGTCTTACATCTTATTTCAATTAGGTTAGATATATTTTTTATTTTATAGTCATAATGACGAAATGAGATCGTATAATTAAAGCAAAATGTAAAGCATATATGCAAACCCATCTTGTCGAACCTCGGGGAAAGATCAGTCGAAGTTCAAAAGCTCTGAAATGATCGAAAAATTACTTCGCAGAAACCATGACCGAAAATTGATGTTCAATTGTCGAAAATGTAATGGGAAATTCCATCTTTTCTGCAAGAGATGTTTACCAAAAAAGGTAATTTTTGTAGTATTGGAAAATCAAGCCAAATTATGAAAAAAATTAGAAAAAAGTTAAATCATCTAAAATATCGCATTTTAGACAAAAGGGCAGTGGACCCTTTTCATAAAAAAATATTAAAAAAGGGCTGACGTTTTAGCCACCCCAAGCTTGATCGGTCAGATGTTGCCACCCTCTGCCAAGGCGAGTCGGCATTTAGGTTATATTAAAAAGTATAAATTGGAAAACAATTTCTCCATTATAATAAAATATTTTTCTCGGTATTTATACCTTATTTTACCCGTGGTAATATAAAATATTTTCCCAGTCTTCGACAAAAAACTCTTTGTTCAAGAACTTTAATAACACGCACACCCAAGATTGGGAAATCAATTTCATTAAAAAATGTTGGTCTTTGGAGGTAAAAAATCCTCATAGTTTTGAATTAAAATAGTAACGTATTACCCGTCATGCCCACATGCCACATGTACTATGTCGAATCAAGTAAGGTTTAGGCATTCAATGCTTATTTAATTCATATTTTGTTTTTTAATATTTATTTTGTCAAAAATCACTATTTAACAATTATTTAATTTAAATACTGGTTTACAGAGATTGATGTTAAATTATTTTTAATATTTAATAAAATATTTTATTGATAATTTTATAATTGGTTGAATCTAGTTTGAATCAAAACTAAATATACTCTATATCAGTTATAAATCTAGTATAGTAACTTGGTATGGTATTAAAATAAATTTCCAGCCTCGTTGATCGAATGTGATTTCTTAGCCTCTAATCAGATTTCTTAAATTCTAAGATTTCTAAAAATATATTAAAAAATGTGAAATATTAAGGATTCAGCCATTTTTCTTGAATGTGATAGACAACCCTAAAATTTCAATTTCCCAATTCTATGGGAACCACTACCAACAGAAAGCTCCTAAAATCATATATAATTTTCGAATTATTTAGGTTTATAATTGTTTTAGAATTAATAGAATAATAAATTACTGATTTGATTGATTTTTTTTAAAAATACAGGATAACGACAAGAAGAACGTATTAGCGGTGCAGACCTTAAGGAACGTGATCATGGGGTCGACCCTCATGGCCACCACGTCGGTCCTCCTCTGCTCCGGCCTGGCGGCGCTGCTGAGCAGCACCTACAGCATAAAGAAGCCAGTGGGCGACACCGTCTACGGTGCGCATGGCGAGTTCATGGTGGCGCTCAAGTACGTCACCCTCCTCCTCGTCTTCCTCTTCTCCTTCGTCTGCTACTCCCTCTCCATCCGCTTCGTCAACCAGGTGAACTTCCTCATCAACACCCCGTCCGACGAGTCGCAGGTCGTCACCCCGACTACGTCTCGCAGCTGCTCGACAAGGGCTTTGTCCTCAACACCATGGGAAACCGGCTCTTCTACGCCGCCCTGCCCCTGCTGCTCTGGCTATTCGGCCCCGTGCTGGTGTTCTTGTGCACCGTGACCATGATGCCAGTGCTGTTCAATATTGATGTTGTCCATGGCGATGGGAAGGGGCGAGGGGGGAGAAGGGGCATCAAATTGGGGGAAGTGACGTCGGCTTCACAACGCCGTGAACGCAAAGCAAAGCAAAGCATGAGAAGGTACTGGTGAATTGAGGCATTGTTTATGATCAGCTACTCCTTGTATTGTATGGTCAATTCACATATGTCGAAGAACGATCAACATTGATGCATCTTCCAATAAATATAGACACTACTGTTAAGTTAAAGATGATCTATCAAGCTATATATTAATAAATAGCGGAAATTTTAATAGACGTTGATACTTGATTCTACGATTATAGATTGAACGGGAGTTGGAAATGCCTTCACCGATCATCTACGACCCGCATCTACGTATCTGGGTGTTTAGAAAATTTTCCATATAAATTTCTCCTCCTGACATCTCTCTTCTACATAACACCGTAAAGAAATGTCCTTTTTTCTCCAACATCGGTGATAAATTTCCTTTAACCTCTTAATTTTGAGCTTGGCTAAATCTAGCTTTTTAATTAAATCATTTTTTTGAGTTAATTGAGCTCGTTGCATTTCTTAACCCCTTACTTTTTGTGCTTAGATCAAGAGATATATCGTGCAAATTTTGAAATGCTGCTTAAATATAACCTTGATCATCATTTTCAAGTTTTTTTATAATTCGGCTCCTCCATTGCTATAGAACAAAATTCACTAAATCATTCAATTTCTTCTATTTTAGGGAGAGTATAAATGTGCAATATTGTGGGGGAGTGAGAGTGAGTGTACTAGATTGGTACTTTTAGAATACTTAGTTTTGTCATCTACTGTGTAAAATATATATGCTTATCAATGTTATATTGAAAATCAATCTCATTAGCTTGTGTATATTACATAAATTCTAGAAATAGGCATTAAAGCATATATGCATTTTCCAGAAATAAGACTTTCAAAGCAAGTATACTTTCTCCCCTTGTCGAAAAACAAAATCCACATTCAAAGGAAACCATCAATGTTGATTCTGACCAGACAGATTTTACATGTCTCAATAAAACATTAGGCTCAACAACACTCCCACTTTTAGAAGTCGACGCTACTCTATCTAGCTTTATATGCTAGGGTCTCCTAATTAGTAGTGATATTTTGGTAATTTCTATCATAAATACTAAAAATACATAATTAAGTGTTTTATTCCCCGATTAATAATAATTTACAATCTAAAATAAAATTTACTTAATTATCATACACGGTCTAAGCCATATCGATCAAATTTTACCCGATTAACTAAATAATCAAAGAAAATTTTGACTCACCCCAGGATCTCCTACTCTCCCCAACTTTAAGAATTTTTGTCCCCAAAAATCACTTAAAAGAAAATAATTATGGGAAACAAAAATTACCTTTTTCTATATCTTGAAACAAATAGGGGGTACTCCTCATGTCCTCCACCTTTTGCAACGAAGCTTTTTCATTTCCACTATTGATTTCAAAGCACTTTTACCAAAGTTATTATTTTCTTTCTTTGTACTTTGTTTTGTCTATCTAAAATCCTTATTGACACCTTTTACCATAGGTGGCATCAGGTTGAATATTTAGCTCCCTGAGCATGGATATGTAAAATTAATTGTGCACCTTATCCAAACTAGGAGATCATGCCAATTCATATATTTATGTACCTAAGTCTCTGTAATATCCTGTTTCGGTTCACCCGTGAACCAACCGTAGAAATGTTACAAGTAACTGAACTATTCACTAATCTACTGGATTCGGTTAAGCCGACTCGGATCTACCTTTAGAGTCTCAAGATGATGATGCAGCATGCAAAACATGGATGAGATGTTTGGGTTCTAATGTGGTCCTACATGCATGCTATGATGAGCAAACATGAACACAAACAAACCAATGGGACAGAAGTTTAAAAGAAATATTTATTTTAAAATAAAAACAAAATGGATAGAGTTTCTCCTAAAAGTGCATTAGAGGCCACCCTGTCAACAATAACATTATATATTTATAACGATAAAAATCGAAAGCACAATCCAAACACAACATGATTTCACATTCTAGTGACCATCGCTCTGTAGCTCACCCTATTCATTTTCAACTTTCCACGTTCATTCACATGCATAATATCTATAACAGTTTACATAATAACATTCGAATTCATTATCCACATAGTTCAACATAGTCACCAATTACAGTCAGCAAGTGCATGTGTGCATGATTCAGTGCTGCTCCTCCGCTGTCCCAACAGTACTCATCGCTCGTGGTTCTCACCTATATGTATAATAAAAATATGTCAATAACGAGAAATACCGGTCCAAAAATAACTAATATCAATCTAACACATGAGACCTAACCCTCCTATTGAATAAAAACCTCATATACTTCCTCAAGAACTCTCATAAGGGCAATAATGGGAGTTGTCGATCTCGGGCAGTATGCATCACCTTTCCATAACATTCTCTTTCCATAACATTCTCTTTCCTTGGTCATCTAAACTATACCTTTATGCCGGAAAATCATTCTCTTTCCTCTCAGCCCTCTACATCCTCTATTTTGCTCCTAGCCCTGAGTATAGAGGCCAAGTACTCTAAGGCTTGTGCCTTCAATAGCCTTTTACACCACAATTCTAGACATGCGCTGCACAGCAGTATCCGTAAACCTCCACACATCTCCAGGTTTGAGGAACTCACAGGTGGAGTTATCAGGATCCCTTGGGAATGAAGTGGACGATCACCAGTTCCAGAGCACTGCTTTGACAAACACACACCCTATCTCAAGACATGGCCATCAATTTCCCTCGTCTCACATCTCACTGAAAATGCGAAAACTATATATACATAGGCCTGGGTAGGGGGATTGTAATATAATAGGCCTGAAGGCATAGTGACCTGGATCTGAGTTTCCAAAAAAATCTCAAGGGATCTCATCCTCGAGGGTTATTAATCTAGAAAATACAATCGGCTATGTAACGATCCGGCCCAAAGTGCACCATAATGGGCCTAAGTCATTTCTTTAAAATGGTTAACCCAAGTTAAAGATCTATAGTCCATTCTTACTTATAAAAATATCTTCTCCTAGTAGGTGTTAGATGTGGGATTAAGTTGAGGGATCTTACAATCCACCCACCTTAGGAAATTTCGTCCCAGAAATTCCTATACTTAGCCCGTTGCTAACCCCAGCCCACGACCTTCTTTGGCTCATGACTGGCAGCCTAGTCAACGTCCTTAGTCCAGCCCACCATCTAACACGTAACTAGGTTGCACTGATACCACCTGTAACAATCTGGCCTAAAATGCAACGTAATATACTAAATCATTTTCTTCAAAAGTGGTTAACCCAAGTTAAAGAGCTATAGTTCATTCTCACTTATAAACAAGATTTTCTCCAGTAGGTGTTAGATGTGGGATTAAGTTGAGGGATCTCACAGGCTAAATGGCCTGTGTGGAGTGGGATAAGATAAATCCACCACTCGGCACGTCATCTTTCCTGTTCTAAACAAAACACGATAGAATGAGACAATAAATCGAGAGCGAGTCCTAAATGGACTTGGTAGAAGCTCTCAATCATGGTTGCACACCTATGTAGCGAGCTCTTACTCTCGTACCTACACATCAAATCTAAAAGCTAACTCCCGCTAACTGAATGATGCATTAACTCAACATGAACATCACACTCACAACACAATCATCATCCATCACAAATCAACAATCATCAGTATAAAAGTAATTCTAACTCATTCTATTAATACCAATTTTATTATATTTTTCCAAGTTACGTTGCAGTCGATTAGCATACTCAAATTTAATTTACCTAATTAGATCACTAGCATTCATTCACTATCAATCAAATCATGCAAATAATCTCTTCATTCACAATCAGGCATTCATCATATCAAACAATCAATCCTAGCATGTTGTACTAATAATTATCAATTTTAAATAATTAAATCATAGGTAATTATACCTCGCGTTGTCGGCAATCGATGACAGCTAGGGTTTCATCGTGCGTCTCAGAGCTCGAATTTGGCACTTGGTGGCGTCCGAAGTTCAATCAAGGTTCAACTAGATGAACTCAGTGGAAGATTCGACAAAATCCAACGAATCCCATTTTTTTGTAGTTTTTCGGAAGTTCCCAGTGGTTTACCGGTGACCTTCCAGCTGTTTTCCAACTGTTGTTGCTTGCGACCACGGCGACGAACACATGGGCAGCGGATCAGGCGGTTGGGGTTTTGGGGGGAGAAGATGGTGGTTAGGAGGGAGAAGAAATAGTTTGGTGGCAAACTCGTAAATAAAACTTGACTCGAGTCTGACTCAACTCTGACTCGAGTTAAAAATAATAACTAACTCGTAATAAATCCTTTAAAAAATCCAAAAAATAGAGAAAATTCCATAAAATATAACACACATCATAACATCACAATGACATGTTCTAAAACAAATAGCCCACCCAAACTGCTCTATAATGCGTCCTAATGTGTTATTCGACCTAAAAATAATTCTATGATCAAATACATGAAAAAATATACCGCATACTTTCACATATTTTAATAACTCATTTCTCATCATCTTTCTGATGTTATCATCATATATTCAGGTACGCCTGACCCTCATCGCTCATAACTCACGGCTGGCTTCGACTTAGCACGCGGTTCATGAAACAAACTCAACTCAAACTGACGGTTGAACCGATTGGTTTGCTAATGTATAACTCTGACTCGAGTTGCAAGCTTTAGAATTTAAGTTTTTAATAAAAACCAAATCTTATGGTATTGTTTGTTGGTGACACTTTTAGGTAGACACTCTTCTCAACTTAGAATTATAGTCCTCGCATCTGTATAGCTTTTCTATCTATTTTGAGCTACTTTAATCTTTTGTTTGATAAAATTCACATTTTTGGCTGCCTCTTTCAATAATTGTGGCTGACTATCACCGCATCCGGTGACTCCAACCAACACATATGAGATCTACAAGGTCGTCCATGCAAAACTTCAAATGAAGCCATCCCTATACTAGCTCTGTTAGAACCCAATTGTTCTCATTCATGCATTTCAAGTTTGCATCTCCATCTTGAGACGCCGAGGGTAGATCTGGGTTGGCTTAACCGAACCCAGTAGATTAGCGAACGGTTCGGTCGCCAATGACATTTTCAGGTCAGTTCACGGGTGAGCTGAAGCGGGGCGTGACATTGTTTCTTATAGATCTTCTTAGAATCATATAAATTATATCATTTTGATCATTTTAGAATATTATTCAATATGTTTTACATACTAGCTCATTATACAAATTTATTTTTTATATGAAGTTTGTATTTTTATTAATTTTTAGGTTGTATTTGTGTGTTTGTTGATTGTACGCACTAAAACACTACTTAAATTACCTAATCAAAGTAGTAACAATAAAAAAGATTTGAACATTATCAATTTGGGTTGCGTAAGAGTCATCTTGGATAGTACGCCTACTATTAATTAATTAAATAAGCAACAAAATAATAATTCTTCTAAGTGTCTAATTTAAAACGAACTCATTGTGTGATCTTAATTAATTTCACAATGAAATTAATTGATTCAATAAATAATAAAAGATTAAATTAATAAAAATCATTATTCACACAATTTGGTTGGTTGATGACATCTCAATTCGCTCGACTTGAGCCAACCTAATCTGTCTGATTCAACATCTTTTAAGTTTCAGATATCACTTCGCCTTGGTGATTTAATGTTAGGTTACCAACTAAATTACCAATCAGATCAAATCATTTTAATAATAATTCAAATATTACACTATTGTGTAGCATGATAGAATATCTCAAACTTAGTGTCCAAATCCTCCGACACACCACATCTTCTGATATTTCAATTGTGCGGGTTTAATTTCACTTGATGTTCCTCATATACCGACATCATACTTATGATTTCAAAACATGGTTTATTAATTTGTTCAACTTGTGTCATGATATCATAATTCACGTATGAACACAATTATCATATTATATCAGTTGTGTGTTTATTTAATTTTTGTTGCATATCATGCATCCTTGCTGCATCTAAGTCTAGTCATATATTGCATGCATTCATCATACAAGATCGTGTAGATGTCCACATTGCTAGGCTGCTCGGAGTTGGGCTTGTTGTGGTAGGATGATTAGCTCTTCTCAGGTCTATTAGGACTCATCATCTACTTGATCTTCTGTTTGGCTCATGTAAATTGATTTACATCATAAAACGTAGTTAGTAGCATTTTATTGGATCCCACAACTTACAGGTCATTTAATCAATCTTTCATATTAATAAAACCTCAAGAATGAGATCTCTTGTGTGACATCATCGAGAGGCCCAGTCTATACCCACCTATGGTGCTTAGTAACGATCTTATGTATATGATATTAGTTAACTTATTACTTGCTAGCAGTTTATATTTCGGCATGTATGCCTCCTCGAGTATATCCAGATTGTACAGTATTGCAGTGATTATTAGCTAGGCCCTAATGGCTATATTACCTGCATGTTACCACGAGCTATTATCCAGCCTATGTGTATAGTTATCAGTGATTATGATTATGATTAGGCCCTATTGGCCACTTGCTTATGATCAATGTGCCATTGAGAAGTTGCTATTTCATTTCAATTCCTCGTGGATAACTATTTTATTCCTCGTGGCTAACACATTTTCTTATATTATGTACATGAGCGGACTTGGATTTGGCTGGTGTAGGTGAGCAAATCATGAGAACCCTAGTGGATGTTTGGGTTGGCTTTTAGTGTTGTGGGCTTTTGGTGTGTTGTGTTGTGTCTTTTGTGGACTTTTGTTATTTCTAGATTGGTGTGACAAGTTTTTGTGGATGTAACACCTCATTTCGGTTCACCCGTAAACCAACCCGGAAATGTTACCAGCAACCAAACCATTTACTAATCTACTTGAATCGGTCAAGCTGACCTGGATCTACTATGGTGATGTAGCATGCAAAACATGGATGAGATGTTTGGGTTCTAACGTTGTACTACATGCATGCCATCATATGCAAACAAGAACACAAATAAACCAAACAAACAAAAAGTTCAAAAGAAATATTTATTTTGAAAATAAAACAAAATGACTTTCCTCTAAAATTACAATATAGGCCACCCTATCAATAACAAATGGTATTATATATTTGTAGCAATAAAAATAAAAAACACAATCCAAACACATCATGTTTTTCACATTCTAGTTATTCTCGCTCGATAGCTCACTCTGTTCATTTTCCACTTTACATTTTCATCACATGCATAATATCTATAGCAGTTCCTAGAATAGCATTCAACTTTCAGTATTTACGTAGTTCAACACATCACCAATTACAGTTAGCAGGTACATGTGTGTGCGATTTCAGTCTGCTCCTCCATAGTCTCAGCATTACTTATTCCTCGCGATTTTCACCTACATATATGATAAAAAATATTTAATAACAAGTGTTATTGATTCAGAAATAACTAGTAACAAACTGACATAGGAGAGCTAACCCTCCTATTGAATATAAACTTTAGTATTCTTCCTCAAGAACTCTCATAAGGGTAATAACTGGGAGTCGTTGACCTTGCGTGATAGGGTCCCCTTTCCATCTCATTCTCTTTCCTCTCAACCCTCTACATCCTCTATATTACTCCTGACCCTAAATATAGAGGTTGAGTACTCCAGAGATTTAGGCATGCACCTTCAGTACCCTTTTACGCCACAAGTCTAGACATGAGCTGCACAGCAGTACCTGTAAACCTCCACTCTTCTTTGGATTTGAGGAACTCAAAGGTGGAGTTATCAAAATCCCTCGGGAATAGAATGGACACTCACCAATTCCAAACCCCGCCTAAAGAATGCATGCCCTATCTCAAAACATGGTCATTGGTTTTCCCTCATCTCACATCTCACTGAAAATGTAAATCTACATGTACATAGGTTTGGGTAGGGATTTTAATATAATAGGCCGAAGGCATCATGAGCTGGATTTGAGTTTCAAAAACAAACTTGAGGGATCTCATCTTCGAGGGTTATTAATCCAGAAATATAATCAGTTAAATAATCTATGGAGAGTAGGAAACGATAAATCCACCAGTCAACACGTCCTCTTACATATTAAAAACAAAACGCAATGGAATGAGACAATAAATCGAGAGTGAGTTCTAAACAGACCTAGTAGAATCTCCAATCATAGTTGCATGGTTATGCGGTAAGCCCATACTCCGTACTTATACATAAAATCTAGAAGCCAACGCCCATTAACTAAATGATGCATCAAACTCATCATGAACACCACACTCACAGCACAATCATCATCCATCAAACAAACAACTGTCATCACCATAAAATATGTCTCTAGCTCATCCTATTCATACCGATTTTATTATGTTTTTCTAAGTTACGTTGAAGTCAATTAGTGTAAAACCCGGGCTATCCGCCCGAGGGTTTTTACTGTCAGTTCGGTTGTTACCTGAATCGGGTTAGTAGAGTTCAGCCCTTCTTGCTGTGGTTCGTTTATGATATGCTGTAAGTTGCCCGGTCTTAGCCTCCTTCAATGTTTGGTACACCTGTTTGGATGCGTCACGCCCGACTTTTTAATTTTTGTCCAATTTAATAGTGTATAGTTAGATTTTAGGACTATGTCCCTTGCATGTCTTTTGTGTGCTTGTCATGTGTTTGATAACCTTTCGACCATCCAAACCACTTTTAGGACCTGCAGTCCAATTCCCGAAGGTGGACCCGATCGCCTTAGGGTAAAAACCCTAAGTTTTTAGGTTTTGAGATAACCCAACCCATACCTTTTTAGCTAACCCAACTCATACATCCTTATCTATCCAACCTATATCTCTATTGTTATGACACTCGTACCTCTATAAGTAGGCACCTATACCTCTATAGGTATGATACCAACACCTCTATGACATCACCAAGTTAACCTATACCTCTATATGTATGGCACCCATACCTATGACATCTCCAAACCAACCACCATTTTTTTATAAAATCCACCCCTTCCCTCACCTTTTCACCATTTCTCCTTCCCTCCTCACCTCCAACCACTTTCTTCTACTCGTTTGCTTTCTTCTTCCTCTTTGGAGCTCCAAGCAACCCCCTCCACATTCTTAGCATCCTTGGGTGGTAGCTTTGAGGTTGGATGCCTCAAAAGACCTCTCTTTGGTCTTCACTCATTAGCATCAGGTTTGGGTTGCCAATATTTTTCATTGCTTAATGTGTATTGCTTGTATGATTCCTTGAAGTTATTTTCATAATATTTTTATCATGTATATCTGAATGTTAGGAGAAGTTTAAATACACATTCATCTTATTTGGACTACTAAATAAATAGATATGATTTTTACAATGCATGTAGGTCACTGATATGCACCATTTCAATATAAAAATCATATCTTGCCATTTTGATGTTCTATTTGCAGGATTCTTATTTTTTGTACTCACAATATATAGATCTACAACGTTCATGTTTGGTGTTTTACCTGCCATGCCCTAAAATTTGCATGTATGGGGGTAAAAACTAAATAAAGGTGGCGACTTGGACTATGATTGTGTTATAAGCGCTCTTTTCTCTAATTTTTACTCTCTGACCTTGTAGGATCTATTAATGCACAGCATGCCATATTTTTCGTGGTACTTTTATGAGTTCTTGGTAAAATCTTGATCCTAATATAACCACTAAATAATCATGAGCATAACCCATAAGTACTCCTTATATTTCTTGTGTGTTTATGACTATAAGCATGACCTATGATTGTGTGGTATTTTAAGCCACGACTTTTAAACTAATAAAATCTTGTAAAAATTATATGATACTACACTAATTGTCTACTTAAAAGATATAAATTTTGGGAATGGTTAAAAATCATGTAGGTATATTTTAAAATTGTTTATCGGGATAGTGTGAAGATGCTCAGTGAAAACCCTAGTTTTTCACTCCAGTTGTAAATTACCTTAAAATAGGTTAACAGTGTTGGATTTCAGTAAAACTTGGTCCACACCTTACACTATGTTTCAGTAGCACCGTGATTAATTTTGGGACCAGCGTCATCTAACGGTAAATTCACGGCAGGGCTCAGCGCCTTTGATCAGCGACAGGGTGGCGGCCTGAGGAGGCGGTCAGAGGTGGCTTCAACGATAGGTAAAGGGGCGGCGTCGAGGGTTGGGGGGGGGGAGGGGAGAAGTGAAGCGTTGGGAGGGAAATGGGTAATATCGTAAATAAAACTTGACTCGACTCCAACTCAAATTAAAAATAATAACTCAATCATAATAAATGCTAAAAAATCCAAAAAAGGAAAAAAATCCTATAAAATATAATACACACTATAACATTACAATGATATGTTCTATAATTAATAACTCACTCAAATTGCCCTATAAAGAGTTCTAAGGTGTTATTTGGTCTAAAAATAATTCTATGATCAAATACATAAAAAATATACTCTGATAACTCATTTCTCGCCATCTTTTGGACGTTATCATCATATACGCAGGTACATTTGACCCTCATCGCTCATAACTCACGGCTAGCCTCGACTCAGCATGTAGTTCATAAAACTGACTCGACTTGAACCAAATGGTTCGCTAATATAAAACTCTGATTCGAGTCACAGGTTTTAGTGGATGTCTTGTAACTATGGATTATGTGACAATGTTGTGATCATGTGACCCTGAGACTTGTGTTGTGACCCCTATTGGCTTGTGTCTTATGATATAATACCATGACAGTTTGCTAGCTTTTGTCTATCTAACTGTATTTCCTCTATTATGTAGATGAAAAACTTTGTGGTACGCATGTCTAAATTATTTTGTGCATGTTTCTCTAAGCCCTGAAGTCCTATAAGTGATGATTAATAATCTAAGTATGTGAACCAATCTACTTGTGCATGTACAAGGAGAAAAGAAAAACATGGGTTGGAAGAGCTTCTATAATTTGTAATTGTAGGATAATGACCCATGTGAAGACCAAGTAAACCAACAACCTGATAAATGTGAAATTTGTATTAATTATAATATGGAATTTAGAAATGTGGCGTAACGCCTTGAAAATGCTTTAGTGAATGTCAAGTGATATTATGAAATGTTTTGGGACTATTTTGTAATTGAATGATAGTTATACCGGTTGTGTAATTTTTCTATTGTCCTATTTACATTAGAGACTCTACCAGATATTCTTTAGAAACTTAGTCTCCTTTGTAAATTCGATTTATATAGGATGCCCCACTTGCATGAGCTAAACCCTTCATGCATTTTGGGTATTGTTTGTGTATTAGTTTCCATCGGATTCCATCTTTTGACGCTTTGAGCGGTTAGGTCCTTAGGTAAGCTTTATAAATTAATATCTCGAAATTTGTCAGGTCAATTTGGTTTGCTTCATAGGGCGATTTGGGTGTTAGAACTATAAAGGCAAAAAGTAGTAAGAATGGCATCTTTTTAGCCATCCAAGATTATATGAATCACTAAGATTAGAACCCACTTAAAAGTGGAGTTCTAATCTCTACCATCCATGTAATCATGGATGGGAAAGATGGGATGATTCACATTGATGACACCTTCAAACTACATGCCCTCTTATATAAATCGTTAAACATATTTTTGGACATAAAATTTTGTGTTAATTGTTAAGCTAAATCAAGCAAACACATGCCCAAACTTGCCCCAAACGATTATTGAGTCAAATATTAATCTTACTAGCCAATATGCACAAGGTGCAAGCAATCGTTAAAATCAAAAATAAAAATATACATATATATATTGAAATTAGTTAGAAGTAATTAATACATACATACATATATACAAAAACGCTACTATGCGCTGCAACGTTTTGCAGCGCATAGGCAGCGCATTGTATATCGGCCGTTGGATCAAAATCCAACGGCCGACAACGTTTTTCTCTTTTTTTTTTGCCCGACCCCCTCCCCACTGCCGGATTCCGCCGCCGCCGCCCGGCCACCCCACCCGCCATCGGCCCCGCCCGGCTACCGGTCCCACCCCCACGGCCCTGCCTGCAGCCGCCGTCCCCCATCGCCACCGTCCGTAGCAGCGGCGGCAAACCCCGCGTCGCTTCCCCCACCCCCACCCCTCCGGACCACCACCTTCCTCCCCGCCCCGAGCGCCACCGAGCGCCACCGTCCGCCAACCCCCGGCCTGTGTTCCCCCTCCCCGAGCGCGACCGTCCGCCAACCCCCAGCCAGCGTCGCGGCCTCCCCGCCCCCCCCACCCACCCACCCACCCTGCTCGCTCGCAGTGAGCTCCGAGTGCTCACGACCACCGCTCCCCGCCTCGCGCCCTGCCACGACCATGAGTTTTCCAGTCGGCCCACCAACCCCCGAGTGGCGACAGCATTGGCGAGCGGCCGCCGGCGGCAAGTTAGCCAGCGGTGGGATGGCGGCGAGGACGAAACAGGGGAGGGTATTTTTGTAATAAAAAATTGACACGAGTCAGGATCGAGTCAAGTTTTTATTAGGAAATAAATTTTAAAAAGAATAAAATAATTTCGTTAAAAAAATTGACTCGATCCCGACTTGAGTTAAGTTGATATTATGAAATAAATTTGAAAAAAAATCCTATAATTTTATAAAAAAACTTGACTCGATCTCAACTCAAGTCAAGTTAATATTATAAAATAAATTTTTTTACAAAATAAAATAATTTCGTAATAAAACTTAACTCGAGTCAGGATCAGTCAAGTTTTTATTAAGAAATAAATTTTAAAAAAATAAAATAATTTCATAAAAAAACCTTGACTTGATCTCGACTCGTATCAAGTTAATATTATAAAATAAAATTTTTTTAAAAAAATAATTTCGTAATAAAAACTTAACTCGAGTCAATATTATGAAATAAAACTTGACTCGTTCCCTACTTTAGTCAATATTATGAAATAAAATTTTAAAAATATAAAAATAATTTCTTAATAAAAATTTGACTAGGTCCTCACTCGTGTCAAAAATATAAAATAATTTTTTTAAAAAAATAATGTAATTTTGTAATAAAAACTTTATTCAATCTCGACTTGAGTCAATAGTACGAAATAATTTTTTAAAAAAATTAATTAATTTATTACAAAATTGTCATCGCCCTCTCCTCCTGCCTGCCCTGTTGTTTTTAGCGGCACCGTCGACGGTGCTGCACATGACATCGGTGCGTGGTTGTGGCGAAACGGGCAAAGAGGGGGTCAGGGGGCGGTAGAAGGCGAGGCAGGGGGCCTCGGCCGGTGGAGGGCATGGGGGCAGCGGGTGTGGGGGGATGGGGGAAGGGTGTGGGTGGCGGCAGGGAGGCAATCAGCAAGCGGCGGCGGCGGCGGGGAGCGATTCAAATTTTTATTTTATATTATTTTATTTTAAAAATTTATTTCGTAAAATTGACTCGAGTAAGGAGCGAGTCAAGTTTTTATTTTATTATATTTTATTTTTAAAATTTATTTCGTAAATTTGACTCGAGTCGGGAACGGGTCAAATTTTTATTACGAAATTGTCATCGCTCCTCTGTTCCTCGTCGCGCCACCGTCGGCGGTGATGCAGTGACGCCGGCGTGGAGGTGGCTAGGGCAGCAGATGGCGGGGAGGAGCTCGATCGACTGGGTGGGGCGGCGGCAGGGGTGGGGGCGAAACGGGCGGCCAAAGAGGGTGGCGGAAACAGGGCAGGGGCGAGCGGGGCCGCGGCGGGGGTGGGGCGAAACAGGCGGCGAGGGGCGGGGAATCGGGCAGGGTGGGGGAACACGGGGCAGGTGGGGGGAGGGCTGCGGGCAGGGGTCGGGCGGGGGCGAGGCGGGACGGAGGGGGTAGGGGGAAACAGGGCAGGTCGGGGGGAAGGCTGCAGGCGGGGGCGCGGCGGCGGACGGGGCGGGGGAACCAGGGCAGGTGGGGGGGAGGGCTACGGACGGAGGTGGGACGGGGCCGGCGGGCGGGCCGGCGCCGACGGGCGGGGCCGGCGCGACGGGGCGGCGTGAATAGGGGAAGGAGGAGAGGGTGAAAATCCGGGCCGTTGGATTTTCATCCAACGGCCCAGATTTAGTTGCGCTGCAGTGCGCTGCATTTTCATGCAGCGCACTGTAGCATGCCTCATCATATATATATATATAATGCTACTTAAAGCTTTCTTACCATTAATTAAAAATAAGTCTCCAGTGATTTGGCATAAGTATAAACTAATGGCCTAACTCATCTATCCAAATTGGTTAACTTAAGTTCCACATCCACACCTCAATTTATTTTTGGGATCTTACAATCTACCCTTCTTCAATGTTTTGTTTGGATTGTGAAAAAGGAAAGAAAATGTGAGAAAAGTACATTTTTTTCTTACTTGTTTTCCGGCATGAAGGAAAATTCCTTTACAACTATTTTTCTATAAAATTACAAAGAAAGAAGAAAAATTGTGAATGATACTTTATAATTTTTCAATCATTTCAAAATAAATAATTGAGAGATCATGGTTAGAAAATTAATTTATTATTGTTTTCTCACACTCACTCTCTTTTATTTACTCACTATTCAAAAAGAATTTAGGAAATTCCTTCTCTCAACCCATGGCCTTAGTCTATGTCCATTATAGGTCTTATACCATATGCAACTACATGTCTAAGTACAATGTGCTGACAAAGTTATTTCTTAATAAATAATTAATCGAAATTAAATATTTATAGGGATACCTTTATTAATATATTAAATCTTACTATGGTAGGTATTGGATTTGAGATTAATTTTTTTACAGGTCTTACAATCTACCCACTTTTAAAAAATGTATCATTAGAAATCCTTTACTTAGTCCATGAGTTTAGTCCATATCCATTCTAATCTATTATTCAATATAGTTTTGGATTGACTTTCATACCTTATTACATGAAGGCCAAGTGGGGTATCTTAAAATTAATTTTACATCTAATACTTATTGAATTGAATGATTTTACAAATATTTGTCCATATAATATATAGAATTGTGCTTATTTGAACTATGAGCAACCATAACCACCTTGAAAATAGAGGGGATTCAATATATATGTATATATATATATAGTATGATAGAGAGAGAGAGAGAGAGAGAGAGAGAGAGAGAGAGTTTAACTGCTATGCGCTGCATGAAAATGCAGCGCATATGCACAATCAAACCCATTACACCCCTCCCACCCCCCCCCCCCTAATCAGCTCCCACCCCTTTCCTTTCCTCGC
This sequence comes from Piper betle, assembly GCA_033002965.1. Taxonomy (NCBI): domain Eukaryota; kingdom Viridiplantae; phylum Streptophyta; class Magnoliopsida; order Piperales; family Piperaceae; genus Piper; species Piper betle. The sequence goes on from JAURVB010010702.1 coordinate 32,993, forward strand.
CGACCGTTTCCCAGCGGCCAGCCCCGCCTCCCGGCCCCCGCCCCCTGCCAGCGGCAGCCTGCATCTCGAGCCCTCGTCTGAAAGCCAACCCACATCCTAGGGTCCCCGCCGCCGCCGCCTCCTGGCCCCCGCCTGTGAGCCAGCCCACATCCCGAGCCCCCGCCGACGCTGTCACTTGCCGACCAACTCCCCTGCCGCCACCCACACCCTAACCCCCTGCCCCCTGCCCCCACCGGCCCAAGCCCCCGCCTCGCCTCCTGCCGCCTCCTGAACCCCTCCCGCCACCCCTGCCCCCCGCCTGCCCCTGCCCCGCTGCCACCAGGTGTCTACCCAGCAGCCCAGCTGTCCGTGCCGCCAGGGCCGCTCTTCACCCCCCCCCCCACCCACCCACCCAGTTTTGCCCCCACCCCGTGCCATCTCTCCCTGTCGCCCTGTTTCCCTCCCCTCTCTGCCCGTAACGCCACAATCGCCCGCCGACGTCACGTGCAACACTGCCGACGGTGGTGCGTAAAAACAACGGTGATGGCAAAAACAGAGGAGGGGGTGATGGCTAATTTCGTAATAAAAACTTGACTAGCTCCTGACTCGAATGAATATTACGAAATAAATTTAAAAAATAAAATAAAATAATTTTGTAATAAAAACTTGACTCGCTCTAGCCTCGAGTCAATATTATAAAATAAATTTTAAAAAATCTAAAAATAATTTCTTAATAAAAACTTGACTCGATTCAATATTATGAAATAAATTTTAAAAATAAAATACCATAAAATAAAAACTTGACTCGTTCCCAACTCGAGTCAAGTTTTTATTTTATGGTATTTTATTTTTAAATTTTTAAAAATTTATTTCGTTATATTGAATCGAGTCAAGACCGAGTCAAATTTTTATTAAGAAATTATTTTTATATTTTTTAAAATTTTATTTCATAATATTGACTAGAGTAGGAAACGAATCAAGTTTTATTATAAAATTATTTTATTTTATTTTTTAAATTAATTTCGTAATATTAACTCGAGACGAGAGAGTCAAGACCGAGTCAAGTTTTTATTACGAAATTACCATCACCGACATTCCCTGCACGAGATCGAGTCAATTATTTTATTTTATTTTTTTAATTTAATTTTGTAATATTAACTTGAGATGGGAGAGAGTTAAGTTTTTATTTTAAAATTATTTTATTTTATTTTTAATTTTATTTTGTAATATTGATTCGAGTAGGGAATGAGTCAAGCTTTTATCTTATGGTATTTCATTTTTAAATTTTTTAAAATTTATTTCTTAATATTGAATCGAGTCAGGAGCGAGTCAAGTTTTTATTACGAAATTATTTTTAAATTTTTTTAAATTGTATTTCATAATATTGACCCGAGTAGGGAGCGAGTTAAGTTATTATTACAAAATTATTTTATTTTATTTTTTAAAATTAATTTCTTAATATTGACTCGAGTTGGGAGCAAGTTAAGCTTTTATTACGAAATTACCATCATCGACATCCCCAGCGCGGGATCGAGTCAAGTTTTAATTATAAAAATATTTTATTTTTTAAAAAATTTATTTCGTAATATTAACATGAGTTGGGACTGAGTCATATTTTTATTACGAAATTATTTTATTTTATTTAATATTTATTTCGTAATAAAAATTTAACTCGAGTCAGGATCGAGTCAAGTTTTTATTACGAAACTACCCTCCCGTTCTCCCCCCACCCTGTTTGCCGCGCCACCTCACTGCCGGCCGCCCAGGGCAGTAGGGGGTTGGGCTGCGGCGTGAGGGGCCGCGGCTGCGAGCGGGGGTAGCGGGGTACCGCCGCTTCAGGCGGGGCGAGGGGGACGCAGCTGCGGGCAGGAGGCGGCGACCGCTGCCGGGCAGGGCGGGTAGGCAGGCCGCGCAGCACGGCAGGGGGTGAGGAAACGCGACTGCGGTGGAGCCGGAGCGAGTTGGCGGCCAAGGGGTGGGGGGTGCCGCGGCTGCGTGATGGGGCGGTGGGGACCGTGGCTGCAGGCGGGGCCGGGGGCAGGGGCAAGGCCGAGCGGTGGCGGCAGAGTCTGGCGGGGGGGGAACGCGGCCTGTGCAGGAGAAAACAGGGGAGGGGAAAAAAGGATGGAAAGATTTGGACCGTTGGATTTTGATCCAACGGTCCAAATCAAAAACGCTGCCTATGTGCTGCATTTTGATGTAGCGCATAGTAGCAAAATTATGCATATATATATATATATATATATATGTAATTATGGTACAAGAATAAATATTGTTTGCTTAGGAAATGGCAAAAATGAGAGGAGGCATATTGATATGCACCATTTTTACATGAGCCTCCGGAAGACAAGAACAAATTCAGATAGGCACTGCACGCACGCATGCCCAAATTTGCTAAATTTATATTCAAGTTAAATTTTAATTGAAACTTTTCACGGATTCAAGAATTAATGCTGAGCCTAATCGATTTATGAACAACCTTAATGACCACATGAGTGCAAGGAAAATATTTTAAAAAATTGAATTGAGTAATTATAAATTAATAATAATAATAGTTCCTCGTAAAAGTGATAAAAGTGGGGAGGAAAGAAAGATTGACGCGCACCACTTAACTATGTACGAGGTGCCCAAACTAAAAATGGGTTCTCATCGAATATAGATTGGATATGATTATATTTGTATCCGATCTGTCAAAAAAAAAAACCTATTTTTAATGCAACTACACCCTCCTTATCATATTACTTCGTTCAA
>JAURVB010010703.1:0-22239 GCA_033002965.1 Piper betle
AATGATCCGTTCGGACCACAAATGATCGGCCCAACAGGTAATGTCGCCACTTTTGGACAGCCAACACTAAAGCCATCATCTCCCTTTCATAAGTTGACAACAATAGATTCCTCCCATTCAATTTCTTGCTGAAAAATGCAATGGGCTGGTTTTGTTGCATCAAAACAGCCCCTATTCCCATCCCACTTGCGTCACACTCGATCACAAAGGGTATCTTAAAGTTTGGTAACACCAGCACCGGAGCCTTTGTGAGAGCTTGTTTCAGGTCATGGAAGGATTGCTCCGCGAGAAGGTCCCAATGATAAGCATCCTTTTTCAGTAAATCCGACAATGGAGCTGCTAGAGTACCAAAGCCCTTGATAAATTTTCTGTAATACCCAGCTAAACCCAAAAAAGCTCTTACACTCTTAACTGATCTCGGCGTCGGCCAATTCACAATAGCCTCTATTTTTTCCTTGTCCACCCCAACACCTTCGGAAGAAATAACATGTCCCAAATATTGAATTTGATGCAACCCGAAAGAACATTTATCCTTCTTAGCATATAACTCATGTCTTAGCAACTCAACTAGTGTCAACTCAAGATGGTATAGGTGCTCATCCCAGCATTTGCTGTAGATAAGAATATCATCAAAGAAAACTAATATGAATTTTCTGAGATAGGGAGCAAACACCTCATTCATCAAAGCTTGGAAGGTCGAAGGGGCATTGGATAACCCGAACGGCATGACCTTGAACTCGTAGTGCCCATGGTGTGTCCGGAAAGCTGTTTTGTGGACATCATCTCCATACATCCTTATTTGATGATAACCCGACCTCAAATCCAGCTTAGAAAAATAGGTAGTGCCGTGTAATTCATCCAAGAGTTCATCAATATTTGGAATGGGAAATTTGTCCTTTATCGTTGCCTTGTTGAGGGCCCTATAGTCGACACACATCCTCCAACTTCCATCTTTTTTCTTGACTAGCAATACCGGAGCTGAATAGGGACTTGATGTAGCCTGAATTATACCATCCTCCAGTAATTGCTTTACTTGTCTCTCAATTTCATTTTTCTGGAAGTAAGGATACCGATATGGTTTCACAGCTACCGGCAGCGTTCCCTCCTTAAGGTTCACATGATGGTCATGAGGGCGTGTAGGCGGCAGCCCTTTGGGTACAGAAAACACCTTGTCAAACCTTTGCAGCAGCTGGTTCAATCCATCTTGTTGTTGAACTGTTAAGGTGGTTTCCGGTTGACCCAAATCCCTGCTGTTCACCACTTGCAAGTTCATCAATAATCCTTGTTTCCTTTTTTTGAAGGATTGTGAAATCCGCTTCTTGTCACATAGCTGACTCGGAGGAGTGACCTGCCCTCTTAGTTCCACTGTTTTCTCTTTATCTTTGAAGGACATCGTGAGGGATTCAAAGTCCCATAGTATTGGCCCCAACGTCTTCAACCACTGAATTCCCAAAACGATGTCAATCTCTTCGAGCTGAAGTATAAAAAATTCTGAAGTAGTAGCATATCCTGGAAATTCAATCTTGATAGCTGAACACCTTCCCCCACAACACATTCGGTCGCCATTGGCGATCTGAACTTTGGGTCCATTGCTGGTTTCCTTCGGCAACTTCAATTTCTGAACCAGCTTTGCATTCACAAAATTATGGGAGCTACCCGAATCAATCAGAATCGTCACTTGGTGTCCACCCACTCTTCCGAGAACCCTCATGGTGTTTGAAGTAATGATTCCTGTCAACGCATTCAAGGATATGGCTGGAGTAAGGGAGTCGTCTTCCTGGTCACTATCGTCCTCCTCCGACAGTTCCTCCCCCTCACCACTTCAATGACGAATAACTTTTTACACTTGTGTCCAGGTATGAATTTCTCGTCACACCTGAAACACAGTCCAGCCTCCTTTCTCTCTTGCAATTGCTTGACGCTGAATTTCCGTCCATGAGTAATCTCCTTGGGTTGCTGTTCTGCTGCTACACCGACATCACCCTTGACCGACCCAAAGCTGCTCCCCTTGTTAGACGGTCCAGCTATGTGTTGATATCCCCTGTTCATTGCTCTCCCAAATGTTGCTGATTTCTGATTCACATGATTTTCCAAATGTCTAGCCAGCCCTTGAGCGTCCAATAAGGTGTCCGGCTTCCGAGCTTTCACCTCCATTCTCAATTGGGGCTTGAGGCCACAAGTATAGCTGCTGATCCTTTGTCTTTCGGTCATGCTTCCAGCTCTAGTCGCCAACCGGTTAAACTGAACGGTATACTCTTGAACTGATGCGTCCTGTTTTAACCGAGTAAGATCCCCATAAAAATCTTCATACTCCGAGGGACCGAACTGAAGATTCATGGCTTCCTTCAACTCTGGCCAGCTAGGAATCCCATGGTGTTCTTGCAGCATATCGAACCAAATCTGTGCATCGTCCTCCAAATGGAAGCTCGCCAATTCTACTTGCAATCTTTCTTGGACGTGATGCAGCTTGAAGAATTTTTCCGCCCAGCTAAACCATGAAATTGGGTCCTTGGTTCCATCAAACTTTGGGAAGCTGATCTTGGAACCCTTCAGAAAATCTTCATTTGGATCATCGTGGGCAGCAACCTCCCGGAAATTTTGGGCAGCGAACTCCTGAGAATTTTGACGAACGGGTGCTCTTCCCCTTCTGCCCATACCGAATTGCCCACTTTCCCTTTGCAGCAACGGTTCTTCCTGCTGTGCTTGACGATGTCTACCCTGCAACACATCATCACAAGGTCGCCCCATCCCTGCTGAAACCTGATGCACTTCTTGTTGACGACCGTGTATGCCCTGCAACAACCCATCATGGTGTCGCCCCATCCCTGCCGACGTCAACAGCTCATCTTGGGGACGACCAACACGGGTTCCCTGCAATGGATCGTCCATCTCCATTCCCATTGCAGGAACCCTCCCCTGAATTGTCCCAATACCCTCTCTATTTCCCAAACCATCACCTCTTGATTGCAGCAATAAATCAAACTTTGATGACATATTGGTAATCGCAGCAATCAATTGATCTTGAACCCTTCTAATCTGGGATAATTCATCAAGATGGGGTGAAGAAGACGTACCTCCCTCGACCTGCTCTGATACCAATCTGGGATGAGTTTCTTCCCCAAGCTCCACCACCAGTTCCTTGCCTTTGCTTTGCCTGGAACTCTGCTTCGCTGGGGCCATCTTGGTGACGAATTTCCTGGTTGAAGAGGGGCGACGATCAACTGCAGCAAAGGGGCGAAGGAGGGGCTGCAATGGCTGCAACCTGGGAAGGAATCAGATGACGATCTGATTCCTTGGGTTCCAAGAAAATCCTGGAGGGCGGAGCAATCTCAAAAGGGGTGTTTTAATTTCAGCAAAAATTTCATACCAGAATTCAGTTACAGCCCCTTTATATAGACCCCTACCTAGTGAAATTACACAAACACCCCTACACAATTACCCCTATGCTCCATCTTGGGACGTCAAGAGGGTTATGTCGTAGCCGTTTAGGTTTTGGGTCAGCCAACTTAATCGGTTTACGAGTAGTTCTATCCTTTGTAATAGTTCCGGTCCTGGTTGAGAGTAAACTGGATTGGGGTGTTACAACCATAAACGGGATGTTACAATATATAGAGAACAGCCTTATGACCCTGTCGATTATGACCATAATATGCCCCCTCATGATCCTTTGGCCCCTCTTTTAATATGATATAGATAGGGTTTTTTTGTATGAAACATGTGATTTATATTTTATGTATAACATTGAACATTTTATTATATTTTAGATTTAACTTCTATTCTATGTTTTTATATATTTTTTGTTATTATATGTATTTATTTATAATCTTTTGTTATTAAACAAGTAATTTAAAACATAAAATAACAATTATTTTAAAAAAATTGGGTCTTTTTGCGACCAAGTTGCAACTACATCTATGACCAAAAATCGGTCGTTAGTGACCGAAAAGAAACTATTGTAGAGCCAAAGTTGGATCAGGTCGCTAATTTAGAAACCAAACTAAAACAGGCACGTCCAATTGCACTTTTATGACCGAATCTTTTTTCGGCCACAAATTTTATCAGCAACCCCAGCTACATTGATCTCATTATGTGGTCGCAAATTTTATTAGCCGCCGCATTTATAGTCCGGTCAGTGAAGACTAATTTTCTACTAGTGCAAAAGATCAATATATACTTATTTAATATAACTATATATATATATATTTATTTACATTGTAAAAAAATTAATATAAATGACTCCAATTAAGTCGGCTTAGAATCAATTCCACTCCGCAGTATGTCGAGTTAAATTTAAGTTTTTTAACTTATTGTGTGAGGAACAGTAACATTTTTTATGAAAAAAGAAAATAACCAAGAGTTTAATTAATATTTAAGATGCAGCTGGCGACATCTCAACGACAATGTAAATGCAAGACATCAATGCAGCTGGCGACAATCAATGCAAGTAAATATATATCATACTAGTTAAAGACTTGTGCTGCGCAGAGTACATTTTTAAATTATTAATAACAGATATTAACAATATACAAAATTAATTTCAAAGAATGCTACTGTATATAGGCTGGAATAGTTTTTCACAAGAATTCTATTTTTTTCAAATGCAAGTGTTTTCTTTAACAGGTCATGCATGGGCGTGTCGGCACCTAAGGTGCTCTAGGTTTTTATTATTGTGCAGTATTCGAATAATTGATAAATTTTAATTAGAAACATCCAATTTAAAGAATTTTTGGAAATTACCTTGAAAAAAGAGTGTTTTATAAAACACTTCCAATTATATGATAATAGAATATGAGCTGCTAGAACAATGAACTATTGTTGTTTTTTTGTCAAGGTAGGACCATGAATATGTCTCCCGGTTATTAGATCATGTATATGCACCGGTTTCTGATAACCACTTGTTTTTATAACTCTAAATAATTGAATCTTTTTGACCAATATTAATAATAATAATTGAATTTTTTACGGATTGGAACTCTAAAGTTGCTTAATTGTTCACGTTATAATTTTAGACCACGGTTCCAAACACTTTTTTGCCTGCGCCTTTACCCTTAAGTGATAGTTTGGATGGGGGCAATGGTTTTTTTGTTGGAGTACTTGGATTGAATTAATTAAATCAATAAAATTAAAAATGTGAATTGGGCCGGTTTAATGGGTGAAGTTAAGGTTACATTTGGTTGACATAAAAAAATATTAAATCTATGAAATTTTCTTAGTTATCTTCATAAAAAAGTAATTATGAAGTAAATATGAGATATAAAATCTATTCACAAAATAATTTTCTTTACTTACTTGTATATTTTAAAAGAAATTGGTGAAGATAAAATTTTTAACGGGCCACTTGGGGTGAAGTCTTACTTGCATCATACCACAAAATACTTTAAAAATGAATAATTTTTTCACAGAAGATTAATGTTTTTGACATGAATTATAATATATAGATTTTATAAATTGTTCATTTTTTGTGCTAACCAAACGGAACATAAGTGTACAACATAGTTACATAATAAATTACAATATTTAAGGTGTAAAATCATCGTTTAAAAAATTGAAACTCGGACTCGAATCAGCACATAGTAGAGTAGAGTCAACCCGGAGTCCACCTTAAGCCAATTTGAAGTCATTTATATTATATTCTTATACCCTCAACTCAAACTCCAGGCCAAGGGCAAAATTGAGCAAAAAACTAAAAATCTGAAAATTGATGTAAATTAGCTCCGATGCGGGAAATGGATAACTGTGGTATCAGTATCTGTAAAAAACTCTAAATAATCACGCACTTCGCTTTTATTAAGATACCATTTTTGTGATTAAAATAACGTACAAAGAGTTAAAATGCAGACTAATTAACTCAAAAAGAGCAAAGAAAAGCCTAGCATGTTGGGCAGACCACAAAAAATCAATAGAAATAAATATACATACATACATATAGAAACACACCATTCATCTTTTCATAAGCTTCCACACATGCACGATTAAGCTTGCATATCTGAGCTTGAATGTAACAAACTTGCCCTGGCAATTTAAAAGAACATAAATAATAATAATAATAATAATAATAATAATAATAATAATAAAACTTACCCCGACAAATTCTAGATTTCAAACTCGGTGATGAAAACTAGAAGTCTACTAGAGATTAGTACTCGCTATTTTTCATTGCATGTGTAGTTGTCCATCTCCAGTAGATACCTCCAAACATCCCCATCTGCAAGCAAATCATTCACATTGAACAGACTCTCTTCCATCATCCAAGAGGCAGTGCTGCTATGGTCGTCAGGTTTCTCTGCTAATCCTTCGGCGGTCGACGTTGGAACGAGCTGGGTACTTTGTTGTTCATTTGCTGACATCTTCATCAATTCTTCTACTTAACGAGCCCTTGATCTTAACGAGCCCAACGCTCTTCTCTGCATCCCAATAATTATTCGGCAAACAGAAACTTTAAAACGATATTTTACTTGGATCATAAAGTGTATGTTTTATTATTTAATACGCGAGGTCTTCGACAAAGAGCTAGACAATCAGTATATATAGACATACGTAAGCAATCAACTTTTCATTTATATATATAGACGTCAATTATATGGAATCCAAAAAAAGGTTTAAATTAATTGTGTAGTTCACATAAGGCTGTAGGCTATATATAATATTGCAGCTCACTTTGTTTTTTTCCCTTGCCATTTATGCATCTGATTTAAACTTGTCAAACTTTATATCTGACCCTTTTTTATAAGGAAATATAAATAATATAAATTGTGATAAAATGAAAAATATTATTTTAAAATACGTTTTTATTAAATATCATATATGTTCATATCAGATATGATATTTCGAAAACCTAGCCATCTGATCCGAATATTTTTGGATCATATATTATCGCTGATGATGTGATCCATAAGGAAATTGTTGATTTCTATAGATTTGAAGCTGTTTTTTACTATATAAAAGAGAAAAACTCTAATTTTTTGTATTTACCATAAAATCATTAGGATTACCAATTTCATCACTAAAAAAGTAGTGGAGTCTTATTAGAAATTAATTCAAATCGGATATACAAATTAGATATCAAATATCAGGTATGTGAGCTTGAGTCCTATTGTGCTTGGCATATGGAGAGTTTGGTGACTCTAAGTTTCTGACTCACAACTTTCAAGGTTGGGTGAAAAAACTAAACTATAACACAAATAGTAATTTGTCATTTAAAAGATTCACATTTATTTATATTATCTAAGTCTTTCATTTATTATTTTATACAAAAGAAACATTCCTAATATGTTTCACATTGTTTACTTAGATAATATACATTCGTATTCCTTTCATCTTTTTTCAAAAAAATTAATTAATAATATTAATTATTTTAAAATTTTCCAAGATATAAGCCCAACTAGGCTATGTTAGGTTGGGTTTGGCATAATGGGTTGGAATGAATCTTGTGGGCCAGCCACCAAAGCCGAGCCGGTCTATTGGGGCGCACCCAATTGCCAATTCCAATCTACTTTTATTTTAAAAAATTAATATCAACAACAATAAATATTGTTGTGTTGGCTGCATTTAATGTGATTCTTTGGATGGTCTACTGAGGCTCCCCCAATTACCACTTTTGATCAACTTTTACCAATAAAAAAATTTAATACGAGTGAGCACAATATTTTTGTCACTTATATTTATTGTGAGCTTTTGGATTAAAATGATGGTTGGATGAGAAGAGTAATTTTATCAAAGTCACCAAAATATATAGTTATGTGATCTACATAAATGACTAGATTTATATGTTGTTAATATTAAACACATGTTGTTCACAGTTAGCATTCTTGTTCTCCTGAATAAAAAGGAAATCAAACGTTATGTTAATAAAAAGTAAAGATTTGACCAATTAAAATATATTAAAAATTAAAAAATATATTAAATTACTGTAATTGATGTATTTATTCAATTAGAATTTACCTATATAATCAAAGTCTATCTCTAAAATATCAAATAATTAATTATAATTATTTTAGTATATATTCTTGAAGGTTCTTTTATAAAATTTGGACTTTTTTCTAATATTGAGAGTACATGGTGCAATATCTTGCCTAATTACGATTGTGACATAATATAATGGCTTATACGACGAGATTCTAGTTGCTCAAGTAAATAAGAGGTTACATATTTGGTAAAATTAGATACACAAAATATTCATACTTAATTGAGGCTCAACAATTGAAGAGATTGCAGAAATCAAATCAAAGTGGGTGCTTTCTTTTCCATTTTTTTTTCGCAATCTGATATAAGAAATGGAGAAGACCATATTAAAATAATGGAACTAAGAGATGGAGAAGAGGGCATGTGTTTATGAAGGCTTAAAAATAGCCCCTTCGCCACAGCGGTGACAGTCCGACGTCGTCAAACAGACGAAGTTGACGGAGATGCATTTCAAACACAAAATTCAAATTTTTTGATCAGCTTACAACTTACCAATCCAACAACTAGAGGAGAAGGTGAACTTGGACTTCAAATGGAAGGGTAATGGGCGGGGCTAAATGGTAAATCAAGTGTGTTGCTTAATTGGCCTTGAGTTGGGGCATATATGTGTATGAAAAATTTTAATAACGAAATTAAAAAATATTTAAATGACCAAAGTTAAGTAGGGTCCGATAAAACAACAACTTAACACTTCTTCCAATCTAAAAATCAGATCTACAATAGAATAAAGCAATAAATCTAAAAAAATCCTAACGGGCCTATGGTCCAAGCTACAAGCGCACTAGCACTTATTGCGAGTTCAAATTTCGGAACTTATATTGGAACCTACTGCTAAGAAAAAACAAATAACTGTATACAATGCATGGTCGTAGTGTGTATTCATATCAACAATAACAATACTCAAACAATCAAGCAATAAACAACCAAATAAAACTAACTAAATAAATAAAATAATAGGTACTTGAGTAACCACAGCTAGTAATTATTAACACATCCTCTAGGTAGACCACACTAGGCCAATTGTTGTCGGGCATCCAGATCAAAACATGTGGCAAGATAAGAGTGAACCATGTCAGTCCTAGCATTGCCCTCTCCAATTTTCTGGGAATTTCTCCCACGATTTTGGAGGATATTCTACCCCTAGCACTGCCACCAGTTCGGCTCGCCACCATCGAGACTTCAACCACGCTCCAGGCACCGGACTGGCACAACGTGACCGCCTCGCTTCGACCATGCTCCATGAACATCGGCATCGTCGCAATCCCCACTGGCAACGACATTTTGTTAACCATGTTTCCACCGCTGCTTTCGGGGTATTCTTCAGCACCGGCTAGCCTCCTCCGACAAGGCCGACCACCCAGATACCTTTCCCTCGATGATACCTTCAATTTGAGTCCAGCCCCGACCTCAGCCGTAGCCTCGATAGCCACCGGTGTTTCTGTCACTTTCTGGCCATTTTTCGGCTAGCTATCAACCGGACTTTATCGATCACCACAGCCATCACCTCCGTCTTGTCGTCCTCAATCGATCTGGACTAGCAGCAACCCTCCCTCGCAACCGTCAGCATTTTCTGGTGCGGGCATCTGCAGCCTATCGGGCCCGATAGCTCGTATCCGCATCCGCTAGACCACGATCATGTTCGCCCACCCTGCGCCCATGTTTGCCAGCCCATGTCCGTGTCCTCGTCCACTGTGTCCATACCCGTCCGTGACCCAGCCTAGCTGACCGAGTCAAGCCCAGCTCACCTAGGAGCTCGACTTGATCTAACTCGCCCTAGTTGACTCGGTAGCCCATTTCCAGTCATTTTGAGCCCGATTTTATCCTTTTTTTGATTAGTTTCAGTAATTCGACATTCTCTACATTAGTTTAGATACATATTTCACATTATTTGGCTCATCTTTATGTTATGATTGTTTTTCTTTGTTTATTATTTATTTGTTTAATATTTTATTAATTAATTTATTATTATTTACCATTTATTTCTTGTTATTTTAATAATTGTTGTACGTGATGAATGATTATATGATTATTTACTATTATTAATGATATATTTACTTATCAATATTAATCTTATTCATGTTTATCAAATTTTATTTAATTATTTAATTGTTTAGTAATTTAATTAATTAGTTATATATTTAATTATTTGCTCACATACATGTTATTTATTCGTGTTTAGATGTGTTCGTATATTTGATAATTATATTGTTATCATTCTTTATTAATTGTTATTAACTATTTATTCATTTAATTATGTAATGAATTATTTATTTATATTGTTTGTTTGTGTGTTTGTGTACTAACTCTGTATGTGTTAATAATTACACGCATTTAGTTGCAAAATCATGTAGTATTATTTTTATTATTATTATTTCTTGATTGATATATTATTCATTTATTTATCATTTTTTACAGATAAGTGAGTTTAATTAATTTATTATTAATTAAATGCTTATTTAATTATTATTTGTTATTTATTTACCTATTTGTTTATTTTCATGCATGTTTGGTTGCCACTTATTATTGTTTTGATCTTTACTCGTGCATCTATTATTTTTATTTATGGTTCTTTTATTTATTTGACTTGTTTTGCTTATTTTTTTGTTTATTGCTTGCCATGTCATGTTTTGTGTGGTGTGCATTGTTTATTTATTTATTTTGCATTGCCTATTGTTTGTGATGTTATTGTTGATGTGAGCACACACTACGACCATGCATCATATAGAGTTGTCAGCCTTTTACTTAGCAGTGGTTCCAATGTAGGTTCTAGAGTCTGAGCTCGCTATAGATGCGACATCATGCTTGGAGCTTGACCCACAGGTCCATTAGGACTTTTCTTAAATTTACTACTTTATTCTATTGCAATTTGATTTCTAAATTGTAGGACTTGTTAAGTGGTTATTTTATTGGACCCCACGTAACACGAGTTATTTAGACGTATTTTACTTCCGTGATTAATAACTCCTGAGGATGAGATCCCTCGTGTTGTTTTCGAACTTAGCTCCACCTCACGTTGTCGTCAGACCTACTTATATGATTCCCTTCTCAACCGAATATATAATTTTTATTGAGTTTTCAATGAGCTTAGCGTTGGCAAATTTGACTTTTCGTATACCGTGACTAGATGCATACGCAGGTCACAGTGTGCTCTGGATTAATGAGATGAGTGTTTCATTCTCAAGGGATTCTAACATCTCTTCATCTTGAGCTTCCTCACACCCAGAGAGGCGTGGAGTAGATATGTACTGCTATGTACAGCACATGCTTAAGAGTACTCGATCATTGTGCTCTTAGCCATACATTATATTGAGGTTTGGAGATGACTTATGATATGTACTTTTTTCAAGAGTGGACCAGTTATTGGCGAGATTGGCATAACATTGGTTCAGATCAAGATGTTAACTAGTCTGTAGCTTGATGGCTCCTCAATAGATGCCCTTTGAGTGTTCCCCTGTAGATTATATATGATTTTCCTTCCTCGTGAAATATCAGATTCCAGTTGCCATTTTGTACTAGTTATTCTGACGAGTGACATTCATTGATGATATTTTTCTTAATATATATGTAGGTCTTGTGTTCTTGTGCGTTGAATCAGCTTTAGTTGAAGGATAAATAGTTGCTACACACACTTTTGCTAAGCGCACTATTGTTTTCTTTCTTTCTTTTGTTTGAGATTGATGGGTATTCATGTATATTTAGTTGAGTGTTGGTTATACATTTAGTGTTGTCTTCCATTCTCGAGATACGAAAAAGGTTGTTTCAGTCTGTCTATCATTCGAGTCTTGCAAATTAATTGATTTAGATATGATTCAACTCGATAGTAATAGTTTTGATATGGTTTTTAAGCGAACCATAATTAGGGTGTTACAATATATAGAGAACAACGTTATGACCCTTTTGATTATGACCATGATATACCCCCTCATGATCCTTTGGCCCCTCCTTTTAATATGATATAGTTGAGGTTTTTTTGTATGAAACATTTTATTTATATTTTATGTATAACATTGAATATTTTATTATGTTTTAGATTTAACTTCTATTCTATGTTTTTGTATTTTTTTGCTCATTATATGTATTTATTTATATTCTTTTGTTATTAAACAAGTAATTTAAAACATAAAATAACAATTATTTTAAAAAAATTGGGTCTTTTTGTGACCAAGTTGCAACTACATCTATGACCAAAAACCGGTCGTTAGTGACCGAAAAGAAACTATTGTAGAGCCAAAGTTGAATCAGGTCGCTAATTTGGACACCGAACTGAAACGGGCGCATCTGATTGCACTTTTACGACTGAATTTTTTCAGCCACAAATTTTATCAACAACCCAGCTACTTTGATCTCTTTATGTGGTCACAAATATTATCAGCAACCGCATTTATAGTCAGGTCACTGAAGACTAATTTTCTACCAGTGCAAAAGATCAATATATACTTATTTAATATAACTATATATATATATTTACATTATAAAAAATTAATATAAATGACTCTTATTAAGTCGGCTTAGAGTCAACTCCGCTCCATGGGTATGTCAAGTCAAATTTGAGTTTTTTAAAATATTGTGCGAGGAACAATAACATTTTTTATGAAAAAAGAAAATAACTAAGAGTTTAATTAATAATTAAGATGAAGCTGGCGACAACTCAACGACAGTGTAAATGCAAGATATCAATGTCCTTAATTTCGTGCATTATTGGTAAGTGAAGATAAAATAATTAATGAGTTTGAAGGCCAACCGTATCACACATCATGTGCTTTGAAAACAAACAAAAATAAAAAACACGTCAGACGGTTAAGTCATGTGCCCGCGTGCATATTGGTATATTGGACATGTGGTATCTTATAAGATTAATGTTTTACCTTATAAATTATCTTTTTTAGATGCTATACACTTATATAAATTATGAACCTTTTAAAAATTATAAAACTTAACCAACCAACACGTGTTGTTTACAAAGAAAAAGAAAATTCAACACTTTCCACGTGGCTCAAACTCAATCTCTGATATATATATATATATATATATATATATATATATATATATATATATAATACTAGTTAAAGACTTGTGCTAAGCAGAGTACATTTTTAAATTATTAATTACAGATATTAAAAATATACAAAATTAATTTCAAAGAATGCTACTGTATATAGGCTAGAATAGATTTTCACAAGAATTCTATTTTTTTTCAAATGCAAGTGCTTTCTTTAACAGGTCATGCATGGGCGTGTCAGCACCGAAGGCACTCTAGGTTTTCATTATTTTGCAGTATTCGAATAATTGATCAATTTTAATTCAAAACATTCAATTTAAAGAGTTTTTGGAAATTACCTTGAAAAAAAAGTGTATGTGAAAACACTTCCAATTATATGATAATAGAATATAAGGAGCTAGAACTATGAACTATTTTCGTTTTTTTCTCGAGGTAGCAGCCTTTATACCCTTGGGTGATAGTTTGGATGGGGGCAATGGTTTTGTTTTTTGGAGTACTTGGATTGGATTAATTAAATCAATAAAATTAAAAATATGAATTGGGCCAGTTTAATGGGTGAAGTTAAGGTTACCCATTTGGTTGACATAAAAAATCTTAAATCTATGAAATTTTCTTAGTTATCTTTATAAAAAAATAATTATCATGTAAATATGAGATATAAAATTTATTCACAAAATAATTTTCTTTTCTTGCTTGTATATTTTGAAAGAAATTGGTGAAGACGAAATTTTTAACGGGCCAATTGGTGTGAAGTCTTAATTGCATCATACCACAAAATTCTTTAAAAATGAATAATTTTTTTACAGAATATATTGACATGAATTACAATATATAGAATTTATAAATTGTTCATTTTTCGTGCTAACCAAATGAAACTTAAGTACACAACATAATTACATAATAACTTACAACACTTAAATTGTAAAATCATAGTTTTAAAAATTGAAACTTGGACTCGACTCGGCATATCGTGGAGTGGAGTCAACTATGAGTCAACTTTCAGCCAACTCGAAGTCATTTATATTAAATTTTTAATTATATAAATAATAATTATATGAAATTTATATATATTAATCTTTTGACCCTTATAATTAATAAATATATGATTTACATAATTAAAAATATTGATTAAGGTAATATAAAAGATTGATAATATGTTTTAATAACTTTTATTACTTGACTCAGAGATTCTTTTGTAAAATTATTGAGTTTGGAATCATCTACACAATATTTACACCCTACCTACACCTTAGGAGGATGTGGCCATCATACCGAAAGGACATTCTTATACCCTCGACTCAAACTCCAGCCCAAGGGCAAAATTGAGCGAAAAAATACAAATCTGAAATTTGATGTAAATTAGGTCTGATACGGAAAATGGACAACTGTGGTATCAATATCTGTAAAAATCTCCAAATAATCTCGCACTTGGCTTTTATTAAGATACCATTTTTTATGATTAAAATAACGTACAAAGAGTTAAAATGCAGACTAATTAACTCAAATAGAGCAAAGAAAAGCCTAGCATGTAGGGCAGACCACAAAAAATCAATAAAAATAATTACACACACACACACACATATATATATATATACCAAGTTAATCTTGCTCTCTAGATTTTGCCCGATTTTAATCAACTAAATAGAATGACACAGTAATAGTAATCACAAATATAAACAAATTGGCACAGTAACAATAACACAAATATAATAACATAGAGATAAATTAAAGTAAATAGATAGTTCAATCATAGAAAACTCAAAATTAGAACATATATAGAAACTCTAATAGAACAGTATTATATTTAAGACATCATGAAAGGCATATGGTTCAAGAAGAACAAGTATGGTTCTTAAAGAACATATATAGTTCCCAAGGAACGAGTTCAAACAAACTTACTTGTATTGATTCAACCTTTAAAATTTACAGAAGGGGGTTTGTTCTATTCAACAAACTTCACACTCAAACACTTTTCACACTTAAACACTCTTCACACTTATACACTCTTCACACTCAAACTGTAAACTCTCAAAGTACAGACATCTTTTTACAAAGAGGAGTAAAAGAAATTTAGAAGAGAAAGAAAAAGAAGACTGAAAGAGAGAAAGCTGTTAGGAAGAGAAGGATAGTAAGAAAGAGTGAGCTCAAGTGATCCTCCTCCACAAGTGAAGCCCGAGACTTCTATTTATAGATGAAGAATGAAGACCGGCAGAACAAGTTTCAAATATCCATATGACTTGCTGATGTCATCAGATAAGGTTGACCTGGCAAGTAAATCCTGCATGGCATGCTGACCTGTAGATTTTCTGTTGACGTGTCATTGTTTGCCTGGCAAATAAGATTATGACGTGGCAGATAAGCATATGATGTCATGCTGACTTATTTTTTATTTTAAAAATAATGACATTAGTGCTAACTAGTATCAGACAATGGAGCCTTAGAAAGAGTAGTATACATAGTAGATATCTTTGGGGAAGATATTTGTATTGATGAGCTTGCTGGTTGTGCAGGAGAAGTTTCAGATGTTGCAGACAATGCCTCAGTTTGAGGACTAGAGAATATAGTTGGAGAAAAGTCTCTATAAGAACATTGTTTCACCGAATGTCCAAATTCACCACAATAATAACATTTTCTTGAAATTTGAGGTGGCCTTTGAGAAAGACTGCAGTCATTGGCAATATGGCCATTTTTTCTACAAAGAGAACAAATATAATCTTGTGAGGTTAACTCTGGTTGTCCATATCCACCAAGGAGAGGGGATGATGGAGTTGCTGTCATTGTTGTTAAAATCTCATCAATAACTTTTTGGCTCATTCTAATAAGAGATTTAAGTACTTCAACCTTTGAACAGAAATCCAAAGTATAAGCCAGTTAAATAATATCATTTTCGACTATTTGAGGATTATTATGCTTTACCTGCAAATACTACAAATATACATTAGGGGGCAGTGTTAGTGGGTACACTCATGTAATGGTTGAGAAGCAGATTCAAAATTAGAGGCTAAATTTGGAGTTTTACATCTAGAAGAAATAGACATAGACTCAAAGAAAATAGCTTTTTCTTTTCTCTTGAAAGGTTGAGGTAACCTATATAAAGAAATGGGAGAAGCAAACCTATCCCACTATCTAATATAAATTTTATGGCCTAATGAAGAAAGATAACTGCCCATTATTTCGTCATAGTGAAAGCAAAAATTCCAGGATACAATCCAAAGAATTTGATAGTAAATAATCAATTGGAAAAAAGTAGAACCTAACTATGGATCAATATGTTCTTGGAATGACTAAAACTGTTTTTGAATAAAAAGAGGACAGATAATGTACTTCTAGACCAAAGTCTCCTAACCACTGAGTAAACCACGCACGGATTGGAGAGAGTTTTGGAATATCAACATGAACAAACCAAGAATGTTGTCCAAAATTAATTTTTTATAGCAAAACTCTATCAAATGCTTCTATATATTCCCAATAATTATAAGCAATTGGAAGACCAAACATGCAATACTTATCAGCTAAGGTTCTTATAGCATTGGGATTCCTATATTCACTTATACTTAAAACCTTCTTTGTAATCATTTTGCTATAAATAATGCATGTCTCAAACTGATCTGGATAAGCCATTTGATGAGCTAATAAGTTGCACTACACTTATGAGAAATTTCTACTGAATGAGTCTCCAGTAGAATCAATTCAAAATAATATCTGGTTTGAACAGGAAAATGAGAAAGATGTGGCAATACTTGTCTAGCCATAATGATTGGATCTTCTTTTTGTAAGTCTTTAGGAGAATAATCCAGAAAGTAAACATGTAAAGGATGAGGTTTCTGAATATAAGGGCTTATAATTCTATAAGAATTTTAGAGGTTTTGGTTTATCATCATCATGCTCAAAATCTTTTTCATAACTAGAGTAATTTTTGTACATAGGAGGAAGAATCAATTTTCCTTTTCCTTTATCAGCCATTATACCCCCTACAAAAATTCCCGAGTGAGAAAATCAAGAAGATAGTTAGTATTGCCTTTGATAAATTCAATATCCAAATCAGAAATAGCTAGTAAAGCTTGCCATCTAGCGAATATATGTTTAGAGGCTAAATTCTTAACATCTTTTTGCAAAATATCTTTTGCAGCTTTACAATCAATTCTTAACAGAAATTTTTGATTAAGTAAATCATCTTGAAATTTTAAAATACAATTAACAATACTTAACATCTCTTTTTTTATGGTAGAATATTTGACTTGTGTAGGATTCAATAATCCATAATTATATCTTATAATAGCAGGTTTATTATTGATTACTTGTTTAAGTATACCCCCATATCCTAGATCTCAGGCATCTGTTTCTACTATTTTTAATGAATTAGGATGGGCTAGGGATAGACAAGGAAGATATTTAACCTTATTTTTAATATTTTGAACAACTTTTGTATGGTCAATTGTCCATGGAGGAAGATTTTTCTTTAATCTTTGCCATAAAAGTTTACAATCTTTGGCAAGTTCTTTATAAAAGTCTGATACATAATTTAAACTGCCCAAAAAGCGTTGTAATTAATTTTTATCTAATAATTCATCTGAAAATTTAGATGAAATATTCAATAACCCTTTGAATAGGATTTATATATCATTTTTCTATATCATGACCTAAATATCTTATTTTAGATTGTACTAAGACCATTTTTCTTTTAGAAGAGAACAATTCCATTTGTTTTAGCAATTTTATAAAATTGATTCAACTGTTTAAAATGTTGATCTAGGTTGTTAGAATAAACTAAAGCATCATCTACATAGACCATAATGTATTCTATATAAGGATTGAATATATCATTCATTATTTTTGAAATTCTGAAGGAGTATTTTTCAATCCAAAAGGCATGGCATTCCATTCGTATTGACCAAAAGGAACATTTAAATGTCATTTTATATCTATCTTTTTCATTAATCTGAATTTTCCATAATCCAGATTTTAGATCAAACTTACTAAATACTTGAGCATTATACAATCTTTTTAATAAATCTTTTTTATTGGGAATAAGATAGTGTATCAATTTTAAAACCTTATTTAAGGGTTTATAATAATTACTAATCTTGGTGCACCTCTTTCTCTTTCAACTACCTTATATACATAGAAAGCAGAGCAAGACCAAGGAGATTTACTAGATCATATTATTTTATTATTTAATGAGGTTGTCATTTCTTGTTAACAATATGTAACCAATTCTTTACTCATTTGAATTGGTCTTGCCTTGGTAAGAATTTGAGATTCATGAAAGGTATCTTCATACTGAAGACTAACTTCATGTCTCTTTCATTCCCAAAGAGCACTAAGCAAGTCATTACATAAATCTTCTTCAAACAATTTTTTTCCATTTATTTATTTTTTCTAAAATGTTTTTAGAAATTAGTTTTTCTTCTAAAGTTAAATTGTTAACTTCTTCTTTTAAATAGTTTATATGTTTACTTTAAAGAAATGATTTTTCTTTTAAATTAGATATTAATGTTTTATGAGCAGAAAATTCTAACTTAAAAGTAATTTCTTTACCTTTAAACCTTGTGTGAATTCTTTTATTGTCTATAGTGAACGGTTCTATAATTGCAGTGAAAGGATTTCCTAAAATCACTTGTGCTCATGCATCTCTTACTAGGATAAAAGTTAAATATAAACAGGTATTATTTATACTTACAATTACATGAGGTAATTTATTCTAAATTTTTAATCTTTGGTCATTTGCAGCAGATAAGGCTTGTTTTGTTTTCTTATAAAATCTAGTAGGGATTAAACCTTCACGAATTATATTTCTATCAACTCCTGTATAAACCAAAGCCAATGTTTCCAATCTTGAGGTTCTGGAGGTTGAGAAGTTTCACCTATTTGAAATTCTAAATCCTCAAAGATTTTTAAGTCTTCACTTTCATTATCAGATTCATTATTTTTATATCCATTTACTAATTCTAATATTTCTATAAGTTTTCTCCATTGTATAACTTCTTATTTTAATGTATTAATTTCTTGACGAAGATCTTGTAATGTTACAGGTTTTTCTTTTTCATTCTATCAAAGACTTCTGTCATAGAATATGAAGGATGAACTATAGCTTCCATTTTTGGTATTAACTTATTTTCTCTAGTAGAAGCTATAACCTTTTCTAATAATTGTCATTTTTGCTCTTTATCTTGAATGTTATCTATTAAATCTAATAACAATGATTCTTGAGCATTAATCAAATTAGTACTTACATTATTTAATCCTTTACAAGGATCATAAATATCATTACATTCACAACCAGATGATGTAGTATCAAAATCTCTAGTAGAATAATCTGATTGATCTATTTCTAAAGCTTCATATTCAGATGTATCACTTAATTCTTCTAATAAAGAATATAAACTTTCTTTTTCTTCATCTGGAATATTTAAATCTTTTATTTTCTTTCTTAATTTATCTTGATTTCTTGTATGTCCACGACTGACCACTGTCCCAACATACAACTGGTCTAGTTTTACTAGTTTGAGGTTTAGATTTTCTTTTATTAATTACTTTTTTACCTTTATCTTCAATTTCTTTTTTAGCCATAGGGTTTTGTCTTCTTTTCATAAAGGATTTTTTATTAAAATTTTTATTTATATTTTTGGTTTAGGAGGAATAATTGGAGAAACTTGAGTTCCAAATTGTTTATAGAATTCTCCTAATTCTTTTCTTCCTAATAATTTTTGTTTTTAAGCTGTTGTTTAAGATTTAATTCATTACATAAACTTAATCCTTTTATTACTAACTCATTATGTAATTTTCCAAAAGTAAAACTACCATAAGGTATTGTGCCATTATTTTGACTTCTTAATTTGCCTCGGACTCTTTCTGCAAATAAAGGAGGTAGTCAAAGCTATAAATCTTTCTTCCAAAATTCTGAATTAGAATCATCTCTTTGGAATAATAAAGCTAAAAAACTATCATGATACCATCTATAATGAGTTAAAAATGGACATTTTAAACTCATTATTAATTCTTGAGTTCTTTCTTTCATTATAGTAGGATCTCGCACAAAATTATGTAATATAGCCAGTATTAAAGTGTAGACTATGTCTTCAATAACTTGATTTGTATTAGCATCTAATTTTGTTGCAGATAATATTTCTATTTTTTGTACTAGTTGTAGATAATGATCTCACCAACTTTTTAATATTCCTAAAAATCCAGCAGCTATAAATTCAGCAATTTGTCTATCAAAATTATTTGATGTTTTACAAATTGTAGAATACATTAGCATATTGTGTAAAGTAATTAATATTTGATATTCTGATTGACCATCTATATTCCATTCGTATATAGCTCTACTTGAACAAGATAGTCCAGAATTTGTACCTATTTCTTCAAATAGAATTGAAGCTGGAGTAGGCCTTTGATAATAATGTCTTCCCATAGGAAGAGGTTGAGCTTGCAAAGATCTAGTCATTTCAATTCTTTCAGAAGAAAATTGATTTAGTAATTCTTCAATGTTTTCTGTTTCACTAATTATTTTAATGGATTTGTTAATTTTTAAACCACTTAATCTTTTAGTTAATTTTTCTAAACATTCTTCATTAATAGGGTTTTTAGTATTAAACTTTTTGTATTCTAAAGGAGGTTTTATTATTACAAAAGTTATATTTTCATTTACTTTATGTACAATCTTTTCTTTTCCTTTTTCTCGAGGTAACCATTTATCTTGTAAATGAGAAAGTTGGGTTGCTAAAGTTTGTAGATGAAGATGTGTATAATTATTCTGTTTAATAACTACAGCTATTTCATCATTTATTTTTTTATCTATTGTAACATAAGAAGTTGCTTCTGTATTACTATATTTAATATTTCCTACCAGAGGATGTTTACTTGTAATTATTTTTCCATCAATTGTATCCCATGTTCTTGTTTCCTTAGAAACATTTATTTTAGGATTTTTAATTCTATACCATTCCATAAATGGAATTTCATTTCCTATTAATTTTAAATAATTATAATAATCTTCTTTATTCTTACTTAATTGTTCCTTATTATGTGTTTTAAAATACCATCTTCTAAAATTAATATGCTTTGGTAACATAAATTCTTTAGAACATTTATTTTTATCTGGTTGAAATTGATATGCATTAATTTTTAAATTCATTTCTGAAAATGTTGGTTCGTAAGAGTAACTTCCATGAGGAATTTGCTGTTATGAAATATATATATATATATACCTTTAACGCTATTTTCTTCAATATCTGATCTTTCTAATCTTGTAGAGATACTAGGTCTTGTAGAAGTACTTGGTCTGCTAAATATTATTTTTATATCTCCATTATTATTTTCTATAATTTTTTCAGAAGTTCGTTGAATTATCTTGGGAGGAATTACATTTTCTAACGTCCAAGATTGAGGGAATCCAATTTCATCCTAAGTTATTGTCTTTGGAATTGTAATATTAGCTTTAGAGACATCTATCTGGAATAGTGTTGTTTCACCTTTATGATATTATATTCTTGAATCAGGACTTATATTTGTCATAGCTTTTAAACATATTCTATATATAACACATAAATTTATGGAACCTGGAAGCATATCATACCCTTGAGTCAGTATATTTAGAGCTAATGCTTCATTAATATGTGGATCATGCGAACTTAAGGATTAATTTGGATAGCAATTAAAATAAAATGGTGCAGTAGTTAAAGTAGATTCAATTACTCCTAATAAGGAATCATTGAATTTATTATGATGTTTATCTCTTAAACATAATAATAAAGATGTATTTAAGCCATCTCTAATTAGTGGTTTAACTGCAACTTATATTAATCCAAGATGTATGTGTGTGTGTGTATATATATATATACAACCGACATGTTAGATACAAACCATTCATCTTTTCCTAAACTTCCATACATGCACTATTGAGCTTGCATATCTGAGCTTGAATGTAACAAACTTGCCATGACAATCTGAAAGAAATAATAATAATTAACCGGACAAATTCTAGATTACAAACTGGGTGATGAAAACTAGAAGTCTACTAGAGATTAGTACTCGCTATTTTTCATTGCATGTGTAGTTGTCCATCTCCAGTAGATACCCCCAAACATCCCCATCTGCAAGCAAATCATTCAGATTGAAAAGACTCTCTTCCATCATCCAAGAGGCAGTGCTGCTATGGTCGTCAGGTCTCTCTGCTAATCCTTCGGCGGCCAACGTTGGAACAAGCTGGGGACTTTGTTGTTCATTTGTTGACATCTTCATCAATTCTTCTACTTCACCAGCCCTTGAGCTTGGTG